>CM019703.1:34539458-34788275 GCA_009760885.1 Achatina immaculata
GAAAGATGTTATGTCATATCCACATACCTGTCAGGGAGAGAGAGAGTGAGGGAGGGAGGGAGAGAGAAATAAAAAGGGGGGGGGGGCGGAATAAAAGAGAGTGATATGGGGGAGGGAAGGTGGGTATGAAAGAGAAAGAGGGAAAGAAATAGAGAAAGAAAAACAGAGAATGAAAGAGAAGAGAGAAAGAAATAAAAAGAGAGGGAGAGAGAGAGAGAGAAAGAGATAATGAAAGAGAAATAGATAAAGAAATAAGAAGAGAAAGAAAGAAAGAAAGAAAGAAAGAGAGAGAGAGAGAGAGAGAGAGAAAGAAAGAAAATGAAATAAAGAAAAGATGGACAGCATAGATAGATAGATAGATAGATAGAATGAAATAAAGAAAAGATAGACAGCATAGATAGATAGATAGATAGATAATCTTAGCTGACCAGAATAGTTAACCATTGATACTCCTGTCCTTACCTTACCCCGGCCCTCTCTTGTTTTGAAGGTAAAATCATGAACAGACAGGATGTTAACTTTCAGTTGTTGCATTTTACCTGTCGTACAAAAAATAACGCAGCGAACAATTACTATTTATAAATAGTATTTTTATAAATTATAAAATTTATAAATTATAAATTTACAATTTATAAAATGTTACACAACGGAAAGTAACCATGTAGTTTGTAGATGTTATTTGTTACTGGGAACCAATTTGTAAATGTTCTCTGTTACTGGGAAGCGGTTTTGGTGATTGTTACTGACGCCTGAGTTAAGGGAAATGATGCTGAGGTGAAGACCGACATACAGACGAAATATACGTCTTTTTTCCTTTTCCTTCTTCCGTTTTTTTCATTTACTCTCTCTCTCTCTCTCTCTCTCTCTCTCTCTCTCTCTCTCTCTCGCGCGCGCGCGCGCAAAAAGTATACCAGTTAGCCAAAATCAAGCACTTCATTGATCAAGACACAAGGACACATATCACATATACACATTTAGACCATTGCTCAACAATCTGGGATGGTTGCTCAGTATAAACTACAAAGAGGCTATACTCACTTCAAAAGCGAGCAGTAAAGCTTATTAGTTACAAAGATCAAGCATAAACAACTAACACAAACGTATCAAAATACTGTCTCTTAAGAACAGGTTCCTCTTCAACAAAGCCAAGTTGGTACATCAAATTCTTTCACGGCATGATCCTCCTTATCTATGGAGCCTGTTTAAATTTAGCCCAAAGTGCAGCCAACGCTTGAACAACATAAATCTTCCAAAACCTAGACTTGACCTTTACAAGAAAAGCTTTACTTATTCTGCTGCTCATCTCCCATACTGTATACAAAAATATAAACTATACTCCTTCCTACGACTACAAACTTTTCCAATATCTATTTGATGTTGACTACATGCCTCCATGAATCGTAAAACTTAAAAAGTTGTTTTAGGCTGCTCTTACAGGCACCGAACTCATTATTCTGAATAGTAATGAAATTGTTGTTTGGTAGATAGTCATTTATATGTGTATGTAGTCAGTCTTTATATGTGTATGTAGTTAGTCATTTTATGTGTATGTAGTTACTTTATAGAGCAAAACCTCTATCTTAATGCGAAGAAAACTAAACTGATGACAACTAACAAAAAAAAGCAAGGCAGTTGAAATATGTATCAATGAGGAAAAATTGGATGAAGTGGAGAGTTTTGAATATCTTGGATCACTACTAACTAATAATGGGGATACAATGATGGAAATTTAAAGGGGGACATCTAAAGCTCTTCAGAAAGTAAAACTAAAGAATCTGTGGAGAGGAACAGACAGAACTATAAAAATAAGATTTTGAAGGGCATGCATCTTTCCCATCGCAACATATGCCTGTGAGCCCTGGACACTTAATAAAACAGCTGAGAAACACATAAATGCCTTTGAATGTAAATGCTACAGAAGAGTTCTTCAAAGATCATGGACACAAAAAGAACAAATATATCCATACTACAGGAACTTAATATTGAAGAAGGCTGGCTAGTAAAGAAGATTAAAGAGAGAAAACTTAAATATTTTGGACACATTAAACGTCATGATAATCTAAAGAAGACCATCTTGGAAGGATGCATAATGGGAAAAAGAAAGAGAGGAAGACCAAGGCCAAGATGGCTGCAAGACATCGTTGATGATCTGCAAATAGATGCATCAGCAGCAGGCCATCCTGCTCACAACCAAGAGGCCTACAGGAGTGCTGTTAGGGAGGCAAAGTTCTGCAAAGGACATGCAAATGAATGATGAATGAATGAATGAATGAGTTACTTTATTGTTAATTATGTTTGTTATATGAGCAGCATATTTGTAGAATGTCTGGAACAGAGTGAAAGTTGTATGATAAAGGGCATAATGTCAGATTGGCTTGCGTGGCCAATTCTTAACCCTTTTGAAAAAAAGATCAGTCAATCAATCTCTCTCTCCCTCTCTCTTGCTCTCTCTCTCTCTCTCTCTTGCTCTCTCTCTCTCTCAGTACATATGTATAAGAATATCCCCAAGTTAAAAGGTACAAATGAAAACAGGACGTAATATATTATAAACCGGAAAGTCTTTCTACTCTGTTTAAAACACTCCCTTGGCAAATCTATCGTCAGTGCAGAGAGTTCGTACAAGTTAACATAAAGCGTTCAGAAAACTATATTCATATGTTTCCTCCAAAGTGTAGAAACCAAATACTGTATTATGAGTAGGCTTTGTATTGTAATAAAGTAATGATTAATGTCCACTGTTTTCAAGTTGCTTATGGGTAATGTTAACTGTTTATTCGTTTGTATTCAACACAAGTCTCTGCGAAATGGACCATAACTTAGAGTATCAAGAACATCCAAACGTAGATGGCTTTCTAACACACTGCTGTAAACGTCCATCTTAAAACAAACAAACAAACACACAAATAAACAAACAAGTAACCTTTTAGAAAATGTTTGTTACTTGCGAAAGCAGATTTCAGTGATAGTTTTCTTAACGGCTACATTTCATTTTGTGATTACTAGGCTATTTTATTTCTCTATTCAAGTAAGATAGCATTCATCATCATCATCATCATCATCATCATCATCATCTTCTTCTTCTTCTTCTTTTTATTTCCATACAGTCTGCAGCACTGCAAAAGCCTGGTTTGCTCTAGTAAGTCTGCTGTTGATGTCCTCTGTGCTGTCTCCATTTTGTACTGCTCTACTGCCAATATATACAAATTCACTGACCTCCTCCACTAATTTGCTATGTAGTCTCAGTACATTTCTGTTGTTCACATTTTGCTTCATTAACTTTGTCTTTCCTACGTTGATCTTTAGTCCTATGTTGTTTGCATTCTGAGTTAGCTTGTTTATTTTATCTTGCATATCTTCGTGGCTGCATACAGTGCCGTAAATCAGATCTCGTAACAGCACATGATGATAACGAAGAGTTTATTTAATCAATGTTTTTGTTTTGGCTTATGTTGTTTTTGTTCTTACCTAAACAGCGACCCAATGCTATCCGAGATAAGATGATAAAGAAACAAACATATTAAAAGATCGAGAACAAAGCTCTCTTTATGCAGATAGAAAACATTTCAATATGAAAGTCCTGTTTACTTTGGCTGTTGCTTTCAGTGTTATTTATATTGCTTGTGGTAAGTGACATGTGTACCGATGTTAGTGCTACATTACTGCATGTATATTGATGTTCCTGCTCCTGTTATTTATTGCCTCGTTTTTCTTTTCATTTATTGCTACCTGGTGCAGAAACGTCCCTTGTTTCTCTTCTTCCTTGTTGCCATTTACAGTCTGTACTTCTATTCTTTCGAAAAACTGGACTTTTCGTAGTTATTTGAAGGAAAATTAGAAGTTAGCTTCTTCGGTTGCTTGATTGGACAAGTAGGTTTACCGCTGGGTCAGTTTTGAAGACCGATTTCTATAAGGTGAAGGTGCTCAACGATTTCATGCTTAATCAGAAATTTATTGAGAAAGTTAAATAATGACGATACAACCATCGGAAGAATTACTGGAATAATTAAACTGACGGTGATAAAAACAGAATAAAAAGGTATAGACTGAACATATGGTGATGCAAATATCAAAAAGGTATGAAATAAATAAAAGTGATTGCATAAACTTTGACATGTTGTTCTCAGACGTTGGTATTTCTGGCGTGCAGTAGAAACCTTAACAGTTTTTAAATGCAATGAAACATTTTTCGTCACAATGAAATAAGGTAAAAAGGTAAAGGTAAAGGTAATCCTCTCATGCCTTAGAGGCACATCGGGATATGGTGTTAGTGCCCATATCTTCACAATGAAATAACCGAGTTTTAAATTTTTTTTTTAATACGGTGCCATAGAAAACAACGATTCTATTAACTTGGGAGATAAAAGTGCGCATATGTTTTAATACCATATTTTTCCTATAACATAACTTTGAAAACAAATTGTTGTCGCTGATTTTATTTACAATACCAGGTCTCTTGCTGGCTCTGGAAGATGACTGCAACATAATAAAATGTGTAGTAAATCCTTGTTTTGTGATGCTGTGCGCAGCGGACACAGTCTGCACGTAAGTGTGACGTTCAAACCTTAGGTTTTATAGCCGTGTTTGTGACTTGAATCCCTTGGAAACAGGTAAAGGAGCTCACTTTCCAAACAAGGATGAAGAATTTTTGGTCGGTCAAGAACGTACTTCACTTCATTCTCCTTAGGTTGGAGAAAGAGGGAGGAGAAGAGGGGTAATCGAAGTAATGTTTTACAGTTAGGTAAGAGAACACAGTTTTGTAGGATTAGACCTCGAAAAAATCGCATACAAAGCACTTTTACAGTTGTGCTTTCTGAGAGCTTGGCATTGCTGATTATGTAAGGGCTTTGTCACCTCTTGTCAGTTCTTTCTGAGAACTTGGCATTGCTGATTATGTAAGGGCTTTGTCACCTCTTGTCAGTTCTTTCTGAGAGCTTGACATTGCTGATAATGTGAGGGCTTTGTCACATCTTGTCAGTTCTTTCTGAGAGCTTGACATTGCTGGTAATGTGAGGGCTTTGCCGCATCTTGTCAGTTCTTTCTGAGAGCTTGACATTGCTGGTAATGTGAGGGCTTTGCCGCATCTTGTCAGTTCTTTCTGAGAGCTTGACATTGCTGATAATGTGAGGGCTTTGTCACATCTTGTCAGCTCTTTCTGGACACGAGGAAAGCCATGATATCTGAAAATCAACCTCGCCTGATGCCATTATCGTTGTCAATGGACGGAACAGCAAAACCGCCTCTTTCTACCAAGGTTTTGAAACAATAACACGAGTAATATAATTTATTTATAATTACTTCTTAAAGCAAAGAGAGTAATTTACACACATACATTCACTTACACACATGCACGCATATATAAGAGACATTTGAGCAATAACTGTAGACTTCCAAAGATACTCTCCCCCTCTTATATCTCGAAAAAAACATATACAGTATTTAAAGGTAAAAAAAAGCAATATCTTAACCCTACATGACACGCCATTCCCAGTAGCTGAAAAAAGTCAGGCCCATAACACTTGCTGCTGACTTCTGACAGTCTTCTGTAGGTTCATCTCCTTACGTGCATTCGTAAAAATATTCCTTGCGCTTCTATTTCTAGTCTACTAGTACCAGTTGCACAGCAGTTACTACCATAGCACTGCTGTACGGTACTACTACTTTCTAGAACCACCACCTTTGCTACTTCTATCGCCATCAGTCACCTGCCATTTTCTTTCATCCTCTGCCATTTACTACAGCTACTACTACTACTACTACTACTACTACTACTACTATACTACTACTACTACTACTACTACTACTACTACGACTACTACTACTACTACTTTCACATCATATTTATAAATGTAGCTTCTACATGAATTAGACCAACATCAGCCCGCCCTCAGTCACCAAAGTGACCTCGTATTCTACTATCTTTCCAGAGCTTGTAACTGTGCAGGATCCTGTGTCCCAATCAAAGCAACTGCGAAGGCACAAGAACTGGGCACTGTGACACAGTAAGCACAGACTACCAACGACTGTGATCCTGTTGCTCTTATTTTCGCTGTAGAAACAGTGAATAATAAACTGCCGGTTTGCTTTCATTTGCTTTTGGAATATAAGTGCGTGTTATATAAATGAACGAAAGAACTGACTTCTTGTCACAGGCTGAAGAACTTTGTGTCTCAAATCTCATTCAAGGTCAAACATTTAACATCCGTAATAGCCCTCGAACTACTTTGCGAGCCCTATGTGACGTTTAACGGCACGGGAAGGATAAGATAAGTATAGCCCTAATATAACACACATATTAAGAGCTATACCAAATATGAATTGAAAACTATTAATGTAACCTCTTATTCATACATTTAACAGTATATGCAAATAAAACATACAAGGAAGTTATTTCGCATTTCACAGGATAGATAGATAGATAGATAGATAGATAGATAGATAGATAGATAGATAGATAGATAGGTAGGTAGGTAGGTAGGTAGGTAAGTTGGTGGGTAGGTAGTCAGATAGACAGATGGCATTAAATATGTAAGCGAGAGAGAAAAAGAAAAAAGAGAGAGAGAGAAAGAGAGGAGAGAGAGAGAGAGAAGAGAGAGAGAGAGAGAGAGGAGAGAGAGAGAGAGAGAGAGAGAAGAGAGAGAGAAGAGAGAGAGAGAGAGAGAGAGAGGAAAGGATATGAAAAGTGTAAGAAAGTTTACGTGAAAAGAAAGAAGAAAATTAAGGTTTAGTTTAAAAAGGGAAAAAAAAGCCGTAAGGTTGAGAAAGAAACTGAATAAAGTCTTGAAGCACACAAAACAAAAGCCAGATACTGAAACCGTCTCGTGGACATCAGTTCACGATGCCAAAGCGTGCTTTCCAACAATAGCCTTTGTGTGGACATTTTCAAAGTGAGACCGAGTTTTGTATTTCAAAGTTCAGAAACCGAGCAGATTTAGTTAGGAAATTATGTCTGTTTGGGAGATAAGAGAGAAGAATTAGGTTAAATAAACCAATAATTGTTGTGAGAAACTGGCTTGTATTTCAACAGTCCAATTATTATAGAGTTCGAAAAGTAATAACTTCAGCAGATTTCTTTAGCGTGCACCCCCCCCCCCCCCCCAACCCGAACAGTTTCATTATATGTTTTTTTTTTCTTAGCACGTTCTTGTTTATTTTCTGAGCTTCGTCTCTTTCAAAATTTTATGTATTTTCCGTACTCATGGAGGCCAAAATTTCATGAACAATTCTAAGATGTTGATTTTAACATACCGAAAGATCCAGATATACAGCCCCAACGATTGGGGGTCCACCTAGTGCATCGTTTCAGGGCCAGGGGATTTTTACTTACCTTAAGGGTAGGCCCAGAGGGCTTCGTGGACCCCATAGAGGTGGACGAGGAGAAATATTTTTAACTATCTTACATAGTTCCTTTCCAAAGCCCTGTCTACATGCTACAATCCCGTTCGACTGTGGCCCACAGTTATTTTTCTTCTGGTAAAGATTCTTTGGTCAAATAATTACCCCCCCCCCCCTCCCCCAAGACCGCGGCCGAGCTAATATTTGAAGGTGGATTTAACTATCCTAAAATTAACTATCTATTTTTATATGGAAGTGAATCATGGACAATGGGCAGGTCTGCACAAAAACCATTGGAAGCAGTAGAAATGAGGTTTATTAGAAGAATGTTGCGAATCCCCTGGACAGCAAAAATAACTAATGAAGAATGTATGAGAAAAGCTGGAGAGACAAAAACCCTTGTCAAGAAAATAAGAGAGAGACAATGTACTTTCATAGGATATGCAAAGAGAAGAGGGGCATTGAAAATATAACAGCAGGAAAAATAGAGGGAAGAAGATCCAAAGGAAGACCGAGAGAAATGATACTGGACAGTCTGGCGGGATGGTGTGAGAGGAGATCACCAGCTGAGATGGTGGTCTGCATGAAGGATCGTGTACTCTAGAGAAGCATAATAGCCAACGCCAGTCGGCACGGCACATGATGATGATGATGATGATGAAAAAAGAGAGCAAGTAAGAGATGAAGAAGCATGGTTGACTTTCTCGAGCACGTCCTAGTATTTGCTGACGGGTATCTTGGACAGGAGACACGGGGGACACGGAGACGCACAGTACAGGAGGAGCTAAAGGAAGCAGGAAAGACATGGTTTGAGGTATCCCAATTTACTCAAGACAGGATTGACAGGAGAACCTTTGTTGATGCCTTTTGCACCACTGACGGTACAGAGGACTGATGATTATGATCACAGACAGGATTGTCTGATAATAGATGAGTTTTTCTCTGTTTTGTTTACTGCATTTTATATCACTCACAAGGAATGATTCGATTTGGTCGAAATATTGCATGTTTAAAATTGTGTTGCTTCTCCTTTATCTCCCTACTCCATCACACTCTCTATTTTATTTCATCGTCCTGCCCTTTCAATATTTTCCTAAACTCGTATTACCTCCGTCATTTTCCCCATTCACTGCATAAGAAATAGGATTTAGTGAAAGAAGTGTTTGATGAAATCAATGAAAGAAGTGTCTGATGATATCAGTAAAAGAAGTGTCTAATGAAATCAATGAAAGAAGTGTCTGATGATATCAGGAAAAGAAATGTCTGATAAAATCAATGAAAGAAGTGTATAATGAAATCAATGAAAGAAGTATCTGATGATATCAGGAAAAGAAATGTCTGATAAAATCAATGAAAGAAGTGTCTGATGAAGTCAATGAAAGAAGTATCTGATGATATCAGGAAAAGAAATGTCTGATAAAATCAATGAAAGAAGTGTCTGATGAAGTCAATGAAAGAAGTGTCTGATTAAGTCAATTTCAGTCACTTTAAGAGACAGAAAAATGTAGACCTTCAGTTGTTACATCTCGTGGAAATCAAGGCTAAGCCTTTAATAACTATGTAAGCGACTGGGTGCAGAGGGACAAGCAAGAGCAAGGGTTTTGAAAAGCCTTTCAGAAACAGCAGAAAAGGCCTCATGCTGGCTGTGGAGCATGCGAAACAAGCATTGAAGAACTTAAATCATTTCATTTCTCACATCTAAAGCCGGTCTCCTTTAACTGAATGGCCAAGGTGCACTTCCAAGTGCGGGGCCAGATGAAAGATCATGGGTTCAGTTCCGGGACAGGACAAAAAAGCAACTCACAAGACCTCTGAGAGTTATGACCAAGGGGCCCCCACCCCCCAGAGTGTTATGAGGGGAAATTCCTCTGATGATCTGAAGCAGTTGTGTTGTTACGCTCTCTGTAGTTTCCCGCATACGATGGTTTGTTCAGCTCACTGCGGTTCATTAAGTTAAAACCCATTGCAATCCCTCAGAATTGTGGGTCATTATGACCAGAGGAGCATATGAGACAAAAATATATGGATGACAACTGTGATACTTTCGCGCGCACACACACACACACACAAAATGAGAACGCATTAAGATAGTTTATCGTCTTAGTTTGCCCTGCACAGCGACTCAACATACGTGGGAAGGGAAATAAATGAACATGATGGTCGTTCGTTGCTGATCTCCCTTACACTGGCAAAAAATCTCTGCAGCCCGAATCCGAATGTAGATCACGACACGCCAGATAACGCGCTGACTGGGAAGAGCTTCAGAATGTCTGTTGATTTACTTGAGAAAATGTACTTTTTAATTTGCATTTACTGCGGTTTACTAAAAATGTAAACAGGTTCAGCAGGATGTTGAGTCTGTTTATACGTTTGGCAAAGACAGACTTGTTAAAGTTTTTGATAAACGTAGACAGAGACGTATAGTTCAGTTTCTTTGTTTTTCTATTTTTTTAATCCGTCTTTACTGCTATTGTAAAATACGGTTTATATAATGTTTATTTTTCAATGTAGAATTGTATTACTTTACTTTATAACTGACAGTTACTGTGCCGTGTCTATTTAATTCATTAATTCTTGACTTGTATCCCTTAAGGGAGAGATTAGTTGATCAGGTAATGACGTTAGTCTCCCCGCTCTTTAGTACAGTAGTACGAACAGGATCTGGCTTCCCTTTATGGGGAAAACACACACGCGCGCGCGCACACACACACACACACACACACACGGGGTGATTGATAAGTTCTCGGCAAGTTTAAGAACTTAGTCCAGCTTTCCTGGAGCAATACGGATCCCTTCTTTGTAAAAGTCAGCATCTTATGCCAGTAGAAAGTGGTTTATAGCATGAATGACATCATCATCTGAAGCAAATTTGTGACCACTGAGCTTCTTTTTGAGTTTGGTAAACAGGTAATCTGAAGGGGCCAAATCTGGGGAATAAGGAGGATGTTCAAGAAGCTGGAAGCCGCATTCATGAATGGCAGCCATTTTCACCGCCGACATGTGAACTGGAGCATTGTCTTGCTGAAAGATGACTCCTCTCATCAATTTCCCTCGACGCTTTTTCTTCAATTTGACCCGCAGTTGCTTCATAAGATTAACGTAATAGGCCCCGGCAGCCGTTCTGCCCTTTTGAAGATAGTCTACCAATAGCACACCTTCTGAATCCCAAAAGATGAAAAGCCATCACTTTGCCTGCAGACAGAACCACCCTTACTTTCTTTGAAGGCGGGGATCCATGATGTTTCCACTGCTTTGACTGTTCTTTGGTTTCTGGTTGAAAATGATGAACTCAAGTCTCATCCATAGTCCTAAAGAAACTTTTCAGGATCTACAGAAAAATGGCCAAGATTGTCTCTTGACATGTTGAGACGCTGTCGTTTGTGATCAGCTCCAAGAAGTTTCGGGACCCATCGAGCAGAGACCTTTGTCATGTGAAGATCACTGTGAATAATGGCATGAACACGTTCCTGGGAGATGCCCAACTCAGTAGTAATGTACCGCTCAGTTAGTCGTCGATCCTCCATTATCATGTCATGGATTGTGCCAGTGGCTTCATCGGTGGTTACCGTTCGTGGTCTTCCTGGACGGGGATCATCTTCCAGGCTCTCCCTTCCATGTTTGAATTGAGCTACCCATTTCTTCACTGTGCTGTAAGAATGGGCACTCTCCCCTAGAGTCAACGCCATATCCTCATGGATCTCCTTCGATGATAAGCCCTTGATGCAGAGGTAGCGAATGAGAAATTTTATCCATTTTCTCAATTTCTGCCACCCCTTCAGTAGCCTGTTAAAAAATTGGTTGCAGTTAATTTCTTGAAACTTGGTGTTTAATCTTAGATTAACCTGATCTACAAATGCACCTAATATCAGCTGTGTGTTTCAAGTATTTCTACCTTTGGCCGAGAACTATCAGTCAGCCCTCGTATATATTGAATTCCTATCCCGGGCTACCCACACTCTTAAAGTTTCCAACACTAAATGCATATTTATCATCAACGGACGCTAATGCCAACACAACATACTTTTATAGAGAACATACAATTCTGTCATTTCATATCTGGATTCCAGTTTATTACACTTATCACACAACACCAAAACTAAGGTGAACATACTTCACATGAACATGTAGAAAATGCACATTTATAACACATAATCATTTCATTAACGCATTAAATCAATCTTCATCTTACTAATGAGCCGCACCAACAGCTCGGTCTAGACATTCAGTATCGACACTTACATTATCTTATTAACCAATGCCTAGAAAAACATAACATGGAGAACCTGTGGTCCTCTTGGCGCCTTTTAATAACACAAAGTTTAGTACCTCCATTCTCTGGACTCACATACACAGATATCAACACGAATGATGAGAAATAAAACGTGATAATGACTGCAGGTTAAAATATCGAATATTATTTTACATAGGACAGGACGGTTTAAGCCATCGAACACTTGACCACAAACCATACAAAACATCATAGACCCCGTGACACATTTCATGTCACTTAATCTCCCGGAGCTCCTCCCATAACATATAATGACTGTATTACAATTAGGAACCAATAGTTCATCATTATCTCTCAACACTATAACCAATTTTACCATAGTCGTCATTTCTTTTACCTCTCTACAGAAAAATAAGGCATATACCACGGAAAACGAAAAGAACAAAAGCACAAATATTAGAACAACTGCAAATAGAACATGAACTTCTCAGGTAAAGAAGATGAAGAGAACAAATTACTTTGGTTGTATCAGAAGACGTAACAATATACCGAAGACCATACTATAAGGAAAAAGAGCGATAGGTAGACAGAGATGAAGATGAGAAGATAACACGGCGGAGTGGGACACAGCCTGGCTGAGTGCACCATCAAAGCCTGGACGCAAGGAAACTGGAGATTCATTACCGTCAACCTTCGCACCGAAGACAGCACATGATGATGATGACAAAAAACTTACGTCTATTATCAAATGTACATCATCTCACATGGCGACGATCCAAAGAGTCCAGCATGATATATATAATTATTTATCTGCGCTCCCGTCACAAACACCCTATAATGTGTCACTCACACACATACAGAGAGAGAGAGAGAGAGGAGAGAGAGAGAGAGAGAGAGAGAGGAAGAAATATAACTTTGACACTCGTATTCTTCATAGATAGATAAAAGGGAGGCGACTGCAGTAAAACTGGTTTAAATTTTAAAAAAAGTAGATAGAGGTGTATGGTGCAGTTTTACAAAGTGAGTGAGGGAGTGAGTAAGGTGAGGAAAAAAAAACGAATAGAAAGAATAAGAATTTGTAAATGAAAAACATACAACATCCGATATTTCGGCGTGAGCCTTTTTCGAGGATTACATGCACAACGAGACATAAAAAAACGAAGAACTTATCTGAATATGTCTTCCTCCAGAAGTAGAAAACAGAAATGTGTGTAGTAGAAGGAAAGACCACGCTGACCACAACAAAGGTTATCGGTTACGTTATCAGTTCAGGAGGGTTTCACCTGTACTTCACCCAATGTTATTTATGCTAGTATGTGCAAACGTTGCGGTTTGAAATACATAGGGGAGACTGGCTTACGCTTAGGAGATCGATTTCGCCAGCATCTCAGTGATATTTCAAAGAGGGCCTGGACACCTGTGGCTAAACATTTTTGTATTAGCAACCACAGGGGAATCTGTTAGTGCGATCCGCTCTTGTTCTGCTGATGTACGATCTCGGAGGGTCCTAGAACAGCGCCTTATTTTCCAGACTGGCTGTCTCCACCCAGCTGGAATTAACAATGTCTTCAGCTTTCTGTAACTTCTTTAGTTTTCCACTGGCCTTTTTTTAAAAACTCTCTTTCTCTATGCTACCCCTCCCCACCACCACCCTGTTTTCTTCTCTGCCAACATATTGGTGTCTATAGGGTCTTGTCCTATTCACCAGTTTCACATTTTCTCCCTGCAGGTGTTTATGTTCTTCATTCATTATCTCTCCGCGCCCCTCCCCCCCCCCCCGACACCTCCTCTAGCGGCTATCAAGTTTCTATTGCCTTTCCCCCCACCCCTTTCTACCACTTGTTTTCCTTCTCTCTCTCCACCTCTTCTTTACGATTGGCTCTATCGGGTATCTTTTGTTGTGGTCAGCGTGGTCTTTCCTTCTACTACACACATTTCTGTTTTCTACTTCTGGAGGAAGACATATTCAGATAAGTTCTTCGTTTTTTTTTGGTCTCTTTGTGCATGTAATCCTCGAAAAAGGCTCACGCCGAAATATCGGATGTTGTATGTTTTTCATTTATACATTCTCATTTTTTCTATTCGTTTTTTTCTCACCTTACTCACTCCCTCCCTCACTTTGTAAAACTGCACCATACACTTCTATCTAATTTTTTCTTCATAGATAAAAGAGATAACGACTGCGGTAAAACTGGTTCTAGAAACAAAGGTAGATAGAGGTCTATGGTTCAATGTTACAAAGCAACAGAGAGAGAGAGAGAGAGAGAGCGAGAGAGAGAAAGAGAGAGAGAGAGAGAGAGGAAAGTGAGAAAAAACACATATGGCAGAAAGTATGAAAATAAGATCAGAATGTATAAATGAAAAACATACAACATTCAACATTTCGGAGTTAGCCTTTTTCAAGGATTACATACAAAATCAAATCAACACATAAATAAGATGAAAAATAAAAATGAAAAACTTGTCTTTGTGGTATCTATTCTTTGTACAGAATATAGCAAAACGCCATAAGGACGAGGCAGGGAGACCACAAAGGAAAACATCTTCGACCAATCAGACGTCAGCGGCGGTGAAAGGGAGAGAGCAATATGGGGGGGGGGGGAGGGGGTGCAGCAAAGAGATCAAGAGGCAATAAATTCCTTATAGCGGCTCGAGAAGGGGGTAGGGGTGTGGCTGTGGGAAGCTGGGAGATAACGTGAAAATGATGAATGAAAAAATGCAACGAAATGCTCGGAGCTAAGACAAGAAACAAGAATAAAAAAAGCAGTAAATAGGTGGAGATGTAAAGAAGTTAAAGGAAGGTGAATATATTGTTAATATCAGCTGGGTGGAGTGTTTTGCCACAGGTGTCCATGGCCTCTTGGAAATGTCATTAAGATGTTGACGAAACCGATCTCCTAAACGTAAACCAGTCTCCCCTATATACTTCATATCGCAACGCTTGCACATAATGGCATAAAATACATTGCGTGAAGTGCAGGTGAAGCCCTCCTGAGCTGATAAAATGGTAGAAAGAGATCTGGCCAGCCTCAACAACAAACGGGCAAGTGTTACATCTACGACGTCTGCAACGTCTGGTACCATAAGAAGTGTCCTCTGGCCAACCTTCCCCTCCCTCATATTGTTCTCTCCCATTCACGCTGCTGACATCCGATTGGTTGAGGTTGTTTTCCATTGTGGTTTTCCCGCCTCGTCCTTATGGCGCATTGCTGTATTCTGAACTAGGAGGGATACCACAAAGCTAAGTTTTTCATTTTTCTTCTTTTTATTTATGTATTGTGTTGTTTTTGTATGTAATCCCCAAAAAAAGGCTGACACCGAAATATTGGATGTTGTATGTTTTTCATTTATACGAGGGACATACCGAAAGTTGTGAACTAAAAAAAAAAAAGAATCAGAATTTATAGATAGAGAAAATATATCAATTAATCTGCATCCTTTCCTTCACTTTTCAACATAATCTCCATTTCTCTGCACACATTTTCCCATCGCTCTGCAAGTTTGAAAATACCCTCCCGGTAGAATTCCGTTCCAGTTGACCAAAGGCACAGACGCACTGCTTTCTGGATGTTCTCTTCTGCGTCATAGTGATGGCCTCGCATTTGTTCTTTCAAAACACTGAAAAGATGGTGATCACTGGGTGCCAGGTCGGGGCTATAGACAGGGTGTGGAAGAATTTCCCAACCTATTTTCTGAATTTCCTCAGTTGTCCGAAGAGCAGAGTTTTTCTCACAGCTTTGTGATCTTCAATCAACAAACGTGGGACCCAGCGGGCACAAACATTTCTGTAGCCTAGGGTTTCAATCATTTCCTGCACTCCATTGTGTCATATCCCAAGATTTACAGCGATTTCAGATACCATGACACGTTTGTCTTGTTTAATGATGTCGTCAACACTTTCCACGTTGCATTCAGTGGAGGCTGTTTGAGAGCAACCGCTGCGAGGCATATCTTAGATGCTCATATTTCCATCTTTGAAATGTTTCACCCATCTCCTAACACTGCTAGCATCCATACGCACATCTCCATAAGCAAGTTGAACTCTTTGTGAATTTCAGCAGCGGGGGATTTCCTCTTTAACGAGAAACTCGCACAATGACGAAATGAAACTTCAGAACTCGCCATTTTGTTTCTGCTGCGCATAGTCATGCGACACATGCTGGTGATGTCATGTAGCCTCTACATGAAGTGCACAGGATGTAGGTTAAGGTGATACATTTATATTTTCTCATTCTATAAATTCTGATTTTTAAAAAAAATGTTGCTCACGACTTTCGGTTTGACCCTCGTACATTCTCATCTTACTTTTATACTTTCTGCCATTTGTGTTTTTTTTTCTCACTTTCCTCACTCCCTCTGTCGCTTTGTAATACTGAACCATTCACCTCTCTCAACCTTTATTCTTCACAGTCAAACGTTTTTACAATGTTATTAATTAATTAGCATGTCCTTAGCAGAACTTTGGTTCCTTAACAGCTGTCTTGAAGAACTCTTGAATGTAAGCATGATGCTCTGATGCTGATGCATCCATTCGCAAATCATCAGCAATGTATTACTGGCAATTTCGCCTTGGTCTTTCTCTCTTTCTTTTTATTATTATGTACCCTTCCAAGACTTTCTCCAAACTCTCATGACGTTTAATATGTCTGAAATACTTAAGTTTTCTCTTAAGAAAATCTTCTTTACTAGCCAACCTTCTTCAATATTAAATTCTTGTAGTATGGATATATTTGTTCTTTTTTATGTCCATGATATTTGAAGGACTCTTCTGTAGCATTTACACTCAAAGACATTTGCAATGTTAGCATAATTTTTGTTAAAACTGCATGTTTATTTCTTTCTCGAAATCTTCGATAACATTTGTGATAGGACGAAATGGTGCGGACGTCTGCAAAGTTACAAACTTATTCATATTACCTGTCATAGAGAACTAGACTAAAGTTTGTTCGCTATCTGTCGCAGTATTTAAACTCAGCTCTTGTTCAACAACTGTCTGTAAACATCGTCTGTGGGAAGAGCAGCCTTTGACATTTCGTCTGTGGTGACGTTTCGCTTCAGATGCAGTTTTTCCTAATATAAAAATGACATCTACTAGAGTCTTCTCTTACTTCTTCTCTGTGTGTGCTGACTACCGCAAACGGTAATTTTCAGCTTTTGCTATTCCGATGTATGCGTTTGTCAAATTATACTTCACAGAGTCGTCCGTATTTATAAGAAATGTTGGACGTATTTGAAGATGTAGTGTTACTGTTACCACATAAGCTGTTACAGCGGCAACTGAGCATTTTAGTTTGTAAAGAGGAAGGGTTTTTCTCTATTGTAGTCCGTAGAATTTCCTTTCTTTTCTGCTCACGAAAGCCACACTTCTAGGAACCTATTATTGTGAGGGAGAAGATAATATAGTAAGTCTTTGTTGTGCCAGTAATGGCCAGTTTAATCATCATAGACGGAGGGTTTAAAGTTGACATATACTACCTGTGTATAGAACGTACTGAACATCATTTCTCGTGGCTTGTCTTACCAATGCTGAGCATCATCTCCCGTGGCCTACCCTACCACTGCTGAGCACCATCTCTCGTGGCCTACCCTACCAATGCTGAGCATCATCTCTCGTGGCCTATCTTAGCAATGCTGAACATCATCTCTCGTGGCCTAACTTACCAATGCTGAGCATCATCTCTCGTGGCCTATCTTACCAATGCTGAGCATCATCTCTCGTGGCCTATCTTACCACTGCTGAACATCATCTCTCGTGGCCTAACTTACCAATGCTGAGCATCATCTCCCGTGGCCTACCCTACCAATGCTTAGCATCATCTCTCGTGCCCAATCTTATCAATGTGGGCATCATCTCTCGTGGCCTATCTTAGCAATGCTTAGCATCATCTTTCGTGGCTTATCTTAGCAATGCTTAGCATCATCTCTCGTGCCCAATCTTATCAATGTGGGCATCATCTCTCATGGCCTATCTTAGCAATGCTTAGCATCATCTCTCGTGGCCTATCTTACCAAAACCTGCTTCTGTCTGTATTTAAATCTGCAGACTTCATTAAATCATCACAACGTTTTAGGCAGTGACGGGTACAGGTAATACTGTCTTCTGTCGTTTACGAAAAGGAGAACCTGATGTGAAAAAAAAAGTATATGAAATGGTTTCTTGCATGAATACTTGTTTCTCATTAAAATACTGACATTTCTTACATTTGATATTGCTGTTGTTCCTTACACTTAATATGGTATCAGAATCTATGCATTCAACCAATATAATTAAAGTTATTGTACCTTATGCATCTGAAATCAACAGTTATTCTATTTTGAATGTATCTAAGTTCTGTATCCGTATATTACCATGAAAGCACTTAACACAGGCAGTAAATTTATGATCATCAGCAGGAGCAGATCACACCCACTGTAACTTCAACTATCAAATTTAAAGGACTTTGTGTTGTCATCCTTGATCTTATTCATTCATTCCTTTGCATGTCCCTTGCGGAACTTTGCCTCCCAAACAGCACTCCTGTAGGCCTCTCGGTTGTGAGCAAGATGGCCTGCTGCTGCTGCATCCATTTCCAGATCAACGATGTCTTGCAGTCATCTTCGTTTCGGTCTTCCTCTTTTTCTTTTTCCCATTATGTATCCTTCCAATATGGTCTTCTCTAAATTATCATGACGTTTAATGTGGCCAAAATATTTAAGTTTTCTCTCTTTAATCCTCTTTACTAGCCAGCCTTCTTCAATATTAAGCTCTTGTAGTATAGATATATTTGTTCTTTTTTGTGTCCACGATATTTGGAGAACTCTTCTATAGCATTTACATTCAAAGGCATTTATGTGCTTCTCAGCTGTTTTGTTAAGTGTCCAGGTCTCACAGGCATATGTTGCGATGGGAAAGATGCATGCCCTTAAAAATCTTATTTTTGTGGTTCTGTCTGCTCCTCTCCACAGATTCTTTATTTGTTTTACTTTCTGAAGAGCAATAGATGTCCTCCTTTTAATTTCCCGCATTGTATCTCCATTATTAGTTAGTAGTGATCCAAGATATTCAAAACTCTCCACTTCTTCCAGTTTTTCCTCACTGATACATATTTCAGTTGCCTTGTTTGTTTTGTCAGTTGTCATCATTTTAGTTTTCTTTGCATTAAGATAGAGGTTCTGCTCTTCGCTGTTCTTGCGGACTGACATAATTAGTTTTTCCATTCCTTCTTGTGTTGTGGACAGCAATACTGTGTCATCAGCATATCTAATCTCTGGTATTTCATAACCTCCAACTGTTATGGCATCGTAATATTCTTTGTCTACATCTTCTCTAACATTCCTCATTATATTTTCAGTATACAAGTTAAATAACTTGATCTTATACAAACATTAAATGACTGTGTTGTCATCCTCGATTCTATACAAACAGTAAATGACTGTGTTATCATCCTCGACTCTTTTTCATTCATTGCATGTCCCTTGTGGAACTTTGCCTCCCTAACAGCACTCCTGTAGGCCTCTCGGATGTAAGCAAAATGTCCTGCTGCTGATGATCCATTTGCAGATTATCAACGATGTCTTGCAGCCATCTTCATTTTGGTCTTCCTCTCTTTCTTTTTCCCATTATGTACCTTTCCAAGACGGTCTTCTTTAGATTATCATGACGTTTAATGTCTTACCATTGTTAAAAACTTCTGAGAAATGATTAAGCTTATGAAGTACAGGAGGAGCCCAGTTCGACCTAGTCTGGACTTCCACATGGGGTCACTAGACAACAGCCTCTTTTCACACACCTGACAGATGCAATATCCATTCCAGGGATCAGGTCATTCAATGCCAATGTGGTGCGTATGCGCCCATGCAAAAACTATTAGTTCAGTGCAGGGCTGCCTAGAAGCAGAGTTCTGTACTGTTTAGTTAGCAGCTAAACCTAGTACAGTACATACAGTGCCAAACTTATAGTTTGTGGAATGTAAAGGTAAAGGTAATCCTGTCATGCTTTAGAGGCACATCTGGGATATGGTGTTAGTGCCCATATTTTCCTTGACTTGTCAGCACACTAGAGGGTGATATGGTTAGTATCATGCCTGGTCACCTTTCCTTCCCCAACTCCAGAAGAAGCCGGGTACCCACTTCTACAGCCGGGTGACTGGGGTGCCTCCAGCTGGATTTGAACCCCCGACCTTCACCATGAGACCAGTGCACTAACCACTTCACCACTCAGACACCCGTGGAATGTATAAGGAGATTTTTTTGTATGCTATTATGCTTCTAGACACAACAAAGGAAGCACTAAAATAATCCACATTCAAGGAAGTTAATAAATGATATTTTATTATTATGTTGTGTAAATCACTTTTTTTATACAAACAGCAGCACACAAAAATGAGAAATAAAACGGATAACTTATTTAAAACTTATCAAATGAAAATCCAACTGGCTTATCTGTCTAATATTTTGACATAGATTCCACTGGAGCACCTTCAAAACTCAGTCTCATAATGTACAGTTTAAAAAACAAAATCTGTCTGTCGTGAACTGTGACATCACATTAACAACCTCTTATCTTCCAATAACAATTTGCTCTGCATTTTTATCTGAAATCTTTTCCTTCTGACATTTGATAACATATACACTACAGTTTCCACTATCATGCAGGCAATGATGTTGTCAGTATGAATATATTAACCTAATTTTCTAGTATTAGTCAAAAACAATAAATCTGACTGAGGGACCTCAAAGAAGTTTGCTATCCTTTTACAGGATATTTATTTGCTATCCTTTTACAGGATATTATTTTTAAACACAGCGACTTTAGTTCTGTGAGACAGTGAGGAAAATCAATTAGGAAAGGCATTTTCTTCATTTATCTTGTCCTAAAAAGAGAAATTTTTTTAAACACAGTATATCAGCAAGCAGTCAAAGAAATGTTGAAAGTGGTACTGCTTGAGCAAAATCTCTGGGGTGAAGATGTCATCCAGCCTGGCAATCAGCAACTCATAGTTAACAAACTAGCATCAGTACATGTCTGGTCCTGTCCCATCTCTCCACTGATACCCCCCCCCCCAGTAACAGATCTAGCCTATTGGGGCAGGGATCACCGTAGAGTGGTGGAGTCAGCTAAGAAGTATCACACACTCTCTGCTTTTAGGTCCATTCAGGGACTAAAAAAAAAAACAGCCACCATAACCCGCTCCCAATCCAGCATCATGCCATGCTTCAGTATCTTCAACACATCGGCTGCCGGGAACACTGGCTGCTGGGAACATCGGCTGCCGGGAACACTGGCTGCTGGGAACATCAGCTGCTGGGAGCATTGGCTGCTGGGAACATCAGCTGCCCGGGACATCAGCTTGCATTTCCAGGGAGAGTGAAAAAGAGGAACCAAACACTCACTTTTATAAGTGACAGCAGTTCTGAATAACTGAAGCACTTTAATCATTTTTATGAATGATTAAGTGATGTTTTGTCACCTTCACACATTTTTATTTATTTTTCAGGTGATGACTGACTAATATTTTACATGCTTTCTCATTTAAGTAACATTAATTAATTTATAAAAAAATCTTGACAATTCAAATACACTACCTGATGACATTTCTGTTATCTACAGCTCTTGTGCAAAAATATTTCTAGTGCAATTTTCTTATAATCATGTTTTCTTTTTATGGGGGGGGGGAGAGAACGGGACATTTTATTAATTAATTTTGTTGTAAAGTTCATCACCAACAAACACGTACGATATGAATTTCCTTCCTTACTATTTCATCTCTGTCACGTAACTTTCACTCTGCTTTAAGTTCATCCTTTTTTTGAAGCTCAAAGTGCCAGACCATTAGCTTGAGACTGGTACTTCCTGTATGATCTATGAAGTCTGTGGCAAGCTTACTTGTCCTCTAATTCTTGTACACGTCTGTCTTACACTCTTTATTGTCATTATTCATTTACAAATGAAGGTTTGAAATGCGAGATTAAAAAAAAAAACTTACTCTCAAAATATATAAGTTTATGTAACTGCGAAACCATCATACCAGCATTACTCAGGGCCTTAAGGCAAGTTTACTGGACTAAAAAACTGAACAAAAAATACAGCCAGCACCGACTCTGAACACAAGACAGGCTGACTGTAAATGGATGTATTCTTACAATCATTTGATACAGAATGAAAATCATAGACAACCTGGTTCCTAGTCCAGGTAACTGAACATTTAAACTGAATGGAGGTTACATAAAAGAAAAATAAAAGCCCTACAAATGCACGCATATATTTGATCTTATCAACTCTGATTAAAAAAAGCTTTTTATACAGATTCAGTGGAAGCATTTCATGAGCATATTTTGTTTTTTTTTTCAAGAAGGAACTGAGCGTCAATGAAAACATAGCAGTTAATGCCAATAGCATCCTCTGATGACTATAATATAATCTGCTGAGAATTCTGACTGAATATTCATATTTTATTACAAAACAACTAGGAGTGAACCTGACTGAGCTATGACATTGTTATTTGCCTTAATGGCAAGATGACACTGTTGCGAGAGAGTCAACTCTGCTACAGGACGATGCTGTCATCAAGCCTAGTGAATCACAGCTGGTCAAGATCTTACCCTACTACCTTGAAGAGCTCCTGGTGAACAGTTGTCTAAGTAAGCCTAACCTGAGGACTGACATGATCTGCATGGTGAAAATGGTAGAGCTTGCCAAGGTCCTACCTCTCAAGTCCTCTCTGAAAAGCTAAGAATGTCAGTGCAGCTCAGTCCTAACGTAAATTTGGAGACTGCCTTATAAGATATTCACTATCACTGTAACTACTATGAGCTAAAGTTCAAAATTACAACAGATTTCACTATCACTGTAACTACTATGAACTAAAGTTCAAAATTACAACAGTTAACCCTTTCACCCCAAAATCAATGTCCATGCTTTGCAAGGATAAATTCTGATGAGAAATTCTAATAGAAGCTGGAAGGAAGTTGCTCTCTAATTTAAAAATATGGCCTGGGTTAGAAATGTAATACTTTCATTTTATTTAGACTTTGCCTAAATATTGCTCTGAGCATTGATTTGCATGGGTAAGAAAGATCTTCCAACACTACCAGTGTTGTTCTGGAGTGAAAGTGCACAAACAATGGCAAAACCAATGATGAGAAAGAAAAAGAAGCAAGTACTTCTGAGAAAAAGTAAAGTTGAGCAATTCTTCAAGAAAAAATGAACAGAAGCACAACTTTGCAGCAAAGAAGATTAAAATGTAATAACTAAAGAGCTAGAACATAAAAAAGACACACTAAGTCTTCATTAAGAGATGCTGGAACAGGAGTAATACAAAAAGAGTAAATGCATGTAAACCTGTGCCACAGTTCCGAACAGTTTTCTGGACAATGCCCAGTTTCATTTATTAACTGAAAATGCCTCCACAAATAATGAACAAAATGTGATTTTTAAGCACGGTATCTATCATGAATTTAGATTTAGCTTATCTACATAACCTGGCAAAGTCTACAACAATGCTGATTAAAGTTTAACAGAAAGACAGGGATGTTTAAATGAGACTGAAGTGAAAACAATAGAGTGCTTGAGGAAGGTCAGAAGAGGAAAAAAAAAAAAAAATTTGTTCTTTTAAACAAGGGCGTATTATAAAGCTGAAGCAACAAGGACGTATCCTAAAGCTGAAGCAACAAGGATTTCATGTAAGCCGCTGCAGCAAGAGCAGCATAGCTTCTCCACTCCTTCTTGCTCCCATCTTCATAGTCACACATTCCTGTGTAGAGAAAAGATTCGCCTGATAATGAGAATTACAAACTTTCATGACATAAATCTCAAACCAAAATCATCTGTCATCAAAGTTTTTCCTGATACCATTTCCAAAAGTTATTTCCCATTATTAATTTTATTGAATTATTTTCTAGTTATTTTTCACCAATATTTTCCTTACATCATTTATAAAGTTACTAATGTTTTCCTTAAATTATTTCTTAAAATTACTCACCATCCATGTTTTCTGTAAACAGTTTCTAAAGCATTCTTCATATGTATCTATTATTATTAGATTTCACTTTTGTATATTTGGCATCATTGAAGATTTTTCTTTCATTACCTTCTTGGCAATTTATGATTTACCTACACAGAAAAATGAAGATAATGCAGGTAGAAATAACAATAGCAGTGAAGGACTCCAGAATTAAAATGCTGTATACTTCAGCATACTTTGTTTACTGTATGGAATTTGAAAGCTTAAAATACTATAAATGCTAAGAGCAGATGTCACTTAATTTCTTAGGAAAAACAGCAGCTCTGTCCATTAGTGAACTATCCCTATGGAGAAACTTTCTGCAGGTCTTAGGTACTGATCATATGATAGGATGAAAACTGAATGTACTCACCAAGAACAATGAGATAACTCTCACAGCGGCTCCCTTCAAGTGACTCCAGTACTGCGTCATGTTCCTGTTGGAAAGCCTTGATGCCATTCAGCTTTGCAAAGTCTGTGCGGAGTGGTTCAGCACGAGCTACTCTTTGTCCACATCCCACAACTCCATATCTAATAAGAATTAATTGAACTGATCCATATATGTGTTCTGTAACCACTTTAGAACTAAAACAAAAAAATCTTGCAACATCTTCAAGAAGTAACTAATTTGTCAACAGAGTAAATAAAATATGTTCATTTAGGATTACTTGTTTTGCGTAAATATTAAAAGCATAAAACTATATCATCATAACTGAGGAAAAAGGTTGAAGGGAATGGAGGAAGGGTACAAAAAAAAAAAGCTGAAAATGGCTGCACCACATCATCTGATAGATGTAAATCAGCTTGGCCATGTGCACAAAGAAAGCAAAAGATAGAACAAAATCCATGGCAGACAACTTTCTCTGTAGAGATGGCACAAGATTATTATAACAGAAATGAACAGAAGAATGTAAAAAATGGCACATAATTAGCAAATATCTAACTTCACACAACACACTGATACATCTTCAAGTTAAATACTTAATATCTGTTGGCACAGTGTGATGATAAATTAATTACTGATTTACCTATAACTCTACTGCTTTAGGATAATTAATTTTTGAAATTGTTGGTAGGTAGACTTAACCAGATTGTAATAAATTTTCATAACTGATTAAGTAGCAAAGCTGTTTCACAACATACAGCATAGTTAACTATGAGTGCAAAAAATATTAGATCATCAACTGCAAAGTTAATAATAATTTCTGAAAAATTCAATAACTAAGAAAGAAAATTATTTACATATGGAAAAGCAGATGGGAAACACTGCAACATGTAAATAAATTACTGCACTATTTAAATTCAATTAAAGTTTCCTGATATAACAAGTAGAACTTTTCCTTGGTAAGCTTGTATGTTCTATTAGAACATGAAGTTCAAAGTTTGCTACAAGTAATGATCTGGATTAGAAAAACGATTGATGACATTCACAGAGAAGTTGCAGAACAATGAACAGTATTTAAAACAACAGAAAAGAGGCAATCAAAATTCTTTAGATATGCCATGAGAAAACTAAAGTTAGCTAATTTGATAGTCACTGGAAAACTCAAGAGCAAAAAGAAGAGAGAGAGAGAGAGAGAGAGAGCATAAGAAAGATATTTGAATGTGTTGATCACATGGAAAGAATGATCAATGAACTAATTGGAAACCATAGGGGATGTGTTGAATAAAGCAAACACAATTGCTAACAACTTTTGGCACAGCACATAACTAATCAATGAATTAAGTGTATATATATATATAACACTAAGATGGACACCACATGTGAACAGAAGTAAGTGTAGACCAAAAGAGACATGGAGAAGAACAACAGAGGATGTTGAGCAATAGTGGGCTCACCTGGGCAAGGACAAACATTTGTGGAAACCCTTGCGGAAGCCCCATGTGCCCTGGGCACTTAAGGTTCATATATATATATATATACACAAAGTTAGAATTTTGATCATGAGGAAATTCTTTCACTGAAAGCAAAACTTTTCACATATTCTCTTTTACAAGCATATATTCTCTCAAACAAATAAAGCACATTAATCAGGTTATAAGAATAAGACAGTATGTGCATAGCAATTACCTAGAGCTGGTCAAAATGCTATCCATCCTCTCCGAGATGCTCTAGTAATTGGCTAATTGGATATGGCCCCTACTGTGGTGAAGTCTGCCAAGGAGCACATTTGTTAAATATCCTTCAAGTTTAAGGCAAACCATCATAATTTTACTGTCAGCTGACATGACAACTGTGCTTCAACATAAAGCATAGCACTGCTGCAAAGAATAGCAACCTGCAGTTCCAGGGAGATGACATAAAAGAAGATGAAAGCATAAATAGGCTGTGTTGTTATTCTCTGGCCAAAGAAGTAGTGACTGATATGTTTCTGAAACTGGCAGTCTGGTGAGAAGCTCGTGTATGTGAAGCATTCTTTGGAAAGCCATAAGAACCGCTGCATCACGGTTCTTAATAAAGTAATATGTGTATCCTAGACTCAGCTAAGCTCTTTATCAGAATTTCAGCTGTCAACATCTCTAACTTAAACTGGAAAGAAATCAAAATCACTCTCACAGACACATCATCAGAATGCACAAACCTAACATTTGTCCATCCCTCTTTATAATTTCTGGCTGCAAAGCCTGTTGGTCTAGGATGCTCCACTTGAATAACGGATCCATCTGGTTTGGTGTAAAACAGTCTGTCTTTTTTAATCATTGGCCTGTGGAAACTAGATTCTTGTCCTTTCAGAATATCCTTTCCAGCTTCAATGTATTTGTCCCATGGTCTCTCTGAAAAGGGGTTTGTTTCAACCTGTAGGAGCAAATTAAATAACAAATGAAGCTGTAATTTAATTCTGGAGATAAGTCCAATTGTCTTTTATTTTCTCAGTTTTAAGTTTACTAATATTTTCTTCTATTGTTTTTCTATCAAGCAGTTTAGAGTACACTTGTTAATCAAGGTCACTCAGCTACATGCATTCATAATTCTTGCTCTGGAAATCCTAGAGAGACAGAACTGCTCAAGAGATGTAGAGAAATGGAAGTAAAACTCAAATATACAAGGATGAATAAAGTGTAGAAAGAACCAGAACAGTAAGTATTGCATAATAAAGCTTGGGAAGAATTTGATGAAAGCTTGGGCATTACACAAGTGTGACACAGACACTTACCAGCTCTAGAAATAGAAAAGGGTACACTAAGCACAAAAGATCTAAATAAATCATGAACTCTAAGCCACAGAGTATTCCAGACATCAAACTGGCAGGTGCAAAAGGGCAACCATCTCTGCAACTCTAGCTGCAAAACAACTATACCTGTCTTTTCATTTTGTTGACAGCGTTTTGAAGTACTTGATCTCTTGGTGCCCAGATTCTTGTCACATAACTGTAGCCTGTTGCATTCTTTATCTTCTCAACCTAAAATGTACAAACATATAATTTAGTCCAATGTAACACAGTCATGAAAGCACACCAGATACATAAGCATGATATGGAACTTGTGATAACCATAAACATGTTAACATTCTCAAAATTCTTCTCATGTAAAATTTTAGCCAGTTCCAAGGCATGTCAATCTGATATAGTTTTCTTTTTGAAAATTTTCTTATATGAAACTCTTAAACCATTCTAAAAGTAATTTATTTTTTTCTTCATTTACCAGTTCAATTTTGCATATTTTTGACAATAATAAATTAAGACTTGGCACATTTCATATTTAAGATCATGTGTACTGTATATCTAGTTTTTCCCCTTTAAAATACTGACAGCCATATGTCTGATAAAAACCAGTGTTTTCTGCTTTTTAGAGAAAGACACTCTATGTTATCATGTTATAATTAACTGCAGGATCACGGATGACACTAAGAGGACTACTGGGCTCCTGAATAAATTCTATGCACATTTTGGGATGTAAACTATAGAACTTTAATGTCTTCCACTACTGAATTAATTTCCAGGCTATGCCAGAATAAATTTTGATGAAAAATTTTGGTAAAAAGAAACTGGAGGAAAGTTAGATCAGTTCCTCAAATGGATATTTTCAAATACAGGTAAGGATAAAATGCCCATTTCAATGACATTAACGCATATTGGGATATGGTATGAAAGTGTGATGTGATCAGTTTCATGTCTGGCTGCATTTACCTTCCCAGATTTCTCTGGTACCCATTATTAGAGGATGGGTGCTTGGGGTCTTTTTGGTGTGGTGGTGCTAGAAAATACCCCACCGCTGTGACTTGAACCCAGTACCACCAGATTAACAAACCAAGCACCTAACCACTCAGCCAACCAGGCCACCTTCAAACACAATTTAGGGAGGGTATAATTCATAAAAATTAGACATTAGACTAATGAAAACAGGGAAATGCTATTTAGACTTTCTAACATTCACTCCTATTGGTTGTACCTTTGAACAGTAAACATATACGGCACCAGAAGAATCCACAGGTGTTGAGACAACAACATCTCCCAATCTGACATGTTGGTTGTGGTCAGTGTAGTGGGGTACACCACCCCCAACACCAACCATCAGAACATGCTGCAGCTTGCTGAAAGTACCTGAAAAAGGAATGAAGTGTAGATTTTTAAGATCTGTCATTAAAATGTCATTAATGTGTTAGACCATTAACCAAGATAAGACAGAGCATATGAAGATATCAAGAGACCAGAGGCAGAATGTTGGAGATATGATTGTTAGGAAAGCAGAAACATACAAATATCTAGGCACAACCTTCAACAGAAGCAACATAGTAAGCAAAGAAATTATAAAAGCAGAGTGCAGATATGGAATAAAATATACTTCAACTTGCAACACCTGTTAAAATCCAAAATCCTGTTAAACACCAAAATAACAATCTACAAAACTATAATAAGACTAGTCATCATGTACGGCTCAGAAACGTGGAGTACAACAAAGAAGATGAACAACAATTGCAGATCTTTGAGAACAAGATCCTAAGAAGAATCTTTGGGCCCACATAGGATACCAACAGTGGAGAATGGAGAGCTTGAAAGAACACTGAACTGAGCAGCTTATTTAAATCCCAGCAAATTATAAATGTCTTGAAACTGAACAGCCTATGCTAGCTGGGCCATGTAGAAAGAATGGAAGAGAATAGACAAACGAAAATTATGTTTGCACAAGATATGTTTGGGCAGACCAAAACAGAGATGGAAAGACAACATAGAAGAGGATATAAAAGAAATTGGTGTCACCAACTGGAGAAAGAATATTAGGAATAAAGAGGAATGGAGGCAAATTTTATCTGGTGCAATGAGCCTTAATAGCTCGGAAAGCTGAAGAAGAAGAAGTCATTAAACTACTGATTTTCTGTCTTGTTTGCCCCAGAATGATGGATGCATATTTCAAGTAGGAGTCTGAATGTATCATAAGGAATTTGCATGATGGGATGATAAAAAGATGGGTGGATCAATATATATGTCAAGCTAACAGAAAGTACCAAAGACAGGAGTAGCATTACTGCTAGCAACAGAGGCCAACAGAATGCAGCAAGGGTAAGAGTGGCTTAAATGCTAACAACAGAAGTCAAAATAATGTAGTAAGGGTAGGAATGGCTTAATTATCTCATCATCCTCTGGTGTACTGCCACTAACACTATATCCCTTAAAGTGCCTCTATGACATGACAGGATTATACTTTTTTTTTTTTAACATGACAAAAGGGACCTTTGTCGTAATGTAAACCTTCTTCCAATTTTTTTTTCAATATAAACACATGCCCCAGCTTTTCACTACTTAAAAAAAAAAAAATCATCCTCAATCATGAATTCCTGAGTGGTGAACTGATTTGTGCACTCATTTTTCATGTTGGTGGTTTGGGGTTTAACTCCAGCAAAAGGCAATCAGTCAGGCTAACATTTTGAAAAAATAGTTTCCTGGCTACTCCTGAAGTTGGAAAAGAAGTTGTGATCACATACAAATGTCACCTTTTAATGTATTGACTAGCAAAGTAAATATGAATCACTTTTGTTATATGTCTCCTTGGCATGGAAAAAAAAAACCCCTTGTCCTTAATTTTCCCTGTCTACTTTCAAGGCATGTTTGTGGCATGCGGGACCATACTGAATTGATTAAACTACTATTAAAATACATATCCAATGAAAAAGCTGATAGGTGTTATTTACAGTTTATATATAGATATTGCCTCAAAGGTTAGAAAAAGTGAAACAATTGTGTGCCACAGAATTTCACGATTACTTATTATGAATTTTTAAAGCACTAATATTTTACCTCATTTAAATAACCTTCTGCCATAATATGTACTCTGCCTTTTTCAGGATTTGACTCATAATTTAAGGAAAATGTGACAAAATTGGGGCTTTCATTGAAATTTATTTTGACTTGTGGTATTGGAGCAGAGATAACTGCTCTGTGAAGGCCTGGTAGCAGGGCTGGTGAATCAAAGGTGGCCAAGACCCTATCCATTCTCTTGGGGTGCTCCTAATAACAAGTGGATGACCTCTTTCAACTTCACAGAAGAGTTCACTGTAATCCCCATGGTGGTGAAGCCTAATAAGAAGCTCATTTCTTGGATCCAGTCAAGATTTTCAAGAATGCCATCATAATCAACTACCCGCTGAATACAAAACCAGTATTTCAACATCATCATGTGTTGGCTGTAAAGAACAACAGTTTCACAGTTCCATGGCGATTTGAACAAGGACAAGATTTATGGTGTATCAACAGGTTTGACTCTTCCACCTGCACCATTAGGCGGTTCTTTGTTTTTTATATACAGTGAATTAGTTTCTTCATTTTTTTTCTTTTCTCATCAAAAGAGTTTTCCCAGATAAATCACCCATGCTGCCATCAACTCCAAACAAGCATTCAAAAATAAGCAGTCATATGACTCACCCAACAATCTAGTGACTGTATTTTCAGCTGCTATCAGATCACCTTCTGCATCCCCCATCTTGGCAAGTTTTGTGGACACTACATTATGGTTGCCAATTTTTCCAACAGTGTAAACTTGGGACTCCCCTGAAAATACAACAGTAATAAATGTATCATTTAAGACCTCCTAAGATACAACAGAATCTAACACCAACTAAAGAAGTATTTATTCAGTACTGTTCATAACGATGCTCTGGTTCATACATTTCATAACTACATCTTACATCCTCCCATGCCATTAAATGTCAGTAGGGCTTGCCAGGTAGTTCACCACATTTTCCTGTTTTTGACGAGCTTTTCAACCTCATCAAGGGACTTTATGCCTACTACTTTGCCCTCTCTTAACAATGTCCTCTTCAGAGTTTCATGTGATCAACCTTTTTCTCTTCGGCATGTTGCATTCCACTTGACAGCTTGTTTCTTCTCATCACTTCTCCGACATATGTCCATCTCCTTCTTCTGATCACACATGAGACAGGTTGCTAGTTGCTCATCTGCCTTATTTCTGCATTGTTCTTCAATTCATTCCACTTTATACCAAGTATTTTCCTTAGGCATTTGTTTTCAAAAGAGTCTAATTTGTTGTCTATTTCTTTAGTTGTTTTCCAGCTTTCGCATGCATACATGAAGGTGGATATTGCATTTGAATTGAATAATCTTAATTTGTTTTTGTGCTTATAACTTTTGAGTGTCATTTATTCTCAAGATTCTTGCTGCTTTTGCAATTCTAACTTCCTTTCTGGGATCACCTTCCTGGCCTATGTAGTTGCCGAGGTATGCAAATTGGTGTACTTCTTCAACAGCTGTTCCTTCTATGTATATTTTTCCCTTCTTGATTAATGGGAAGTTTCATTATTTTTGTTATTTCCTTGTTAATTTCAAGTTCTATTTTGCTAGCCAGTGAAGAGAGGGCATCTGTTTTTTCTTGCATCAAAATCACATTATCATTAATAAGAATTATGTCACCAGCAAAATCAAGATCTTCTAATTGGGTCCCATGTACCCAATCCATGCCCGTTTTACTGGTGCAATGTTTTTTCATTATGAAGTCTGTCGCAATTCCAAAAAGGAAGGGAGATAGTAAAACATCCTTATTTCACACCTGTTTCAATCTGGAACCATTCACTCATTCCTTTTCCATTTCATAATTACAATAGTATAAATCAGGGGTATTCGACCAGTGACACAGGGCGTCATCTTTCAGCACTAACAAGGTTACTGCTAATTTATAACTTATCTTATTAAAGTGATGAGTTTTAGTTTTATGCTGCAAAAGAAGAAATCATCACAGCTCCACCTGCCTGTGCAATGACCAGTAAAATTCCCAAAGCATGTTATGTAGTTCAAAAACAACAACAACAACAACAACAACAACCTGGCTGATTTAGATGTGACCCACCACTTGACAAATGGGTACACTTGTGACCATGAGGCCCACTTAAGTTGGATACATTTGGTATTAATGAACATGAAATGAGAAGCTGAGGGAAGTATGATCCAATCTCAGTCTAGGATGTGGTAAAATTTGACTGAAAATATATAAAAATATGATTAGACTGTCTATGCTGAATGTAAGTATTCTTGAAGTCACAAAGGCTGTACTGGGGCTAAATCAAATGATTTGACTTCAAGGTTAGAGAACATTTCACCAAGTGAGAGTTCTATTCTTGGTTTTTTTTCTTTTTTTGCTTGAGGTGGCCAGTCATTTGACAACACAGGAAAGATATCTAGGTGAAACAATACAATCTAGAGAAGATGCATTGGCTGAAGACTGATATTTACTGTTTGTGAACAGTTTTCCTTTCACTATTGCATTCTGTATCACTGCAATAGCCACCCAATGTACATTCCATTTTCAGAATATATATCTCAAGTAGAAAAAAAATATGTAGTTAGACTGGTAGTATCTTCTTTAGTAAGAAGATTTAGAATAAGTTTTTAATACAACATCAATGAAAACATACCTATGGCACTGTGGTTACCATTAGCTGCATGAATGAGAGAAGATTTAAAAAATATTCACATTACAAATAAGTGCTAAAACATTTTTAAAAACTGGTAATATAAGCATGGGAGAGGAAAGAGAAATCAACTAATAAAATAACCTCAGATTCTGAGTGCTATTTAATGTGATTAGCAAGCTCATTCCTCATGATGCTTAAACCACCACAAACATGATGCCTTTTTAGAAGATTCCATGTGGTTTTATAAAAATGCGATAACATCAAGCATATTGTACTCAATACTTGTGACATTTGGACGACAAATGAGCAGATGATTTAACTGAGAACTGCTTTTTAAGAAAGTTGTAGGTATGCCTCGATGAGCACTGAAAACACAGAGTTCTTTGAAAAACATCTGAATATTATGAATTGATTAACACCACAAGACAGACACGACTTCCTTCCAACTTGAAAATCGTGAACTAGAGAATGTAAAATCAGAAACAATGAAGAAGAGAAATAAAATGTCAAACTTAACAAGCAGCAAGAGAAAAGAAGCATTGAAACATTTAATGACACATGAGACTACAGACCATTGAAAAGAATGACTGGTTTTGACTGTTAGCATGAGACCTGAGGATGTTGATATGATAATGTTAATAACTGTGTCAGAATGTTCTTATGAAGCCATGGTAAAGGGCATATTAAATGAGCAACAAGAACTGGTGGAATTTTTAACTGTAAATTTCAGAAACTTATTCTTACCTTCTGTTTTAAACTTCACATATGTTCTTTTGTCATCCATCATGGCATCTACTGCTAATTTTTCATGATACAAAGTGGTTACAATTCCAACTGTTGGCTGCTCCCTGCTTGAAAGTGTGGGAAGCTCTTGAACCAAAAGGACCTCTGAAAAATACATAATGTGGGCATCAGATCAGCAAGATAAATGATACTCTCATCTCTCCTATCATAAGAAATGGAAGAATAAGAGGAAACCTAAGTCATAAACTTAATATGAAGTTCTCTTAACAAACTACTAGGCAGGGATATTGCAACTTGTAAGAATACAATAACTGCAACACTTAACACTGTCACATTTAAAAGATCTATCTGGTGATGAGACAAGAAAATCCAGAACATTACTGAATATCTTTCATTTATTCTTTAACCATCTTGTCATATGAAAGTAACAAAGAAATAATACAACAACAAAAACTGATTAATTAAGTGACATTAATCAATTTTTGATCATTTTAATCATCTAAAGCTGAAAGAATGTTATAAGGCATTTGGAGGAAAAAAAAAAAACCAAAGTAAGGATCTCTTTAAGAAAAGTTTGCTGTTAAAGACAAATGAATCATGTGGTGTTCATAAACAGTATCAAATTTGAGGTACCATCAAAGTTTGCAATATACCCACCGTGTTCTGTCATTTCCTCCTTTGTCTGCATTCTTAACCAGATTCCTTTCTCTACTTCTCTGATGAGCTCTTTCTTCTCCATATCTTTCAGCATCACCACTGCTGTTATTGTATCTGACTGTTTAACTTTGGCAGTCCTGTAGTTTGAAAATTGTACTTTTGAAATCAGCTTCATTCCACCATAAACTCTTCAAAGATTCCATTTACTGTCTCAGCATTGTTACTTTATTGCTTTTCATCACTTTCTCTAAAGTCTTTGCTTTCTATTTCTCTCTCTTTGTCAATAAGTGATTTTTTGCTCTCTCTTTCTCTCCATCTCTCAACTCAAGCTTATAAATAATTTTCATCTCTCCCTCTTCCTCTCTCAACATTATGTTTATTATTTTTCCTCTATCTTTCTCTCCCTACATATACTCTTTATTGCTTTCCATCTCCCCTTCTCTCTCTTGACAGAAGCACTTTTTTGCTTTCTCTTTCTCTCAACATAAACTCTTACAGTTCTCTCTCTCTCTCCATACACTATTTATTGCTTTCATCTCTCTTTACATAAGCTTTTTTTAAACTTTCCCCTTATCTCTCTCTCAACATAAGCTCATGTTGTTGTTTTCCATATCAATCTCACAGCAACATCTTTATACTTCACCAATATCTCATACTTGAACAACATGTCTGTGCTGACACTGTTAGGATATGCATCTTCTAGAACTTGCAACATTCTCTGCTTCTTTGCCAGCCACAAGAAAGACAGCTTGATTGTATGCCTCTTAGATTCCTTTTTGAAATCTTTCTCATCTAAGAATTGAGGAAGAAAAAAAAAAGTTCATTCCAAGGTCACATCAGGAGATCCAACAAACCAGTGTTAATTCTCTGCATTTAGCCTGTGAAGGCAGTTCACCATCAGCTGGCCACTTTTGCATTCCATTAATTGAAAACAAATTAATTACACATAGACATATATGAATATTACTTCTGAGAATGTTTTTACACTGAGTACAGAGTGATCAATTATAACTTGAAGAAATGCTGGACAAATCAACTCAATGCAGAAACAAGTGTATTATAGTGAGGCGGTCTTTATATTTTCAGAGATTAACACCAAATAATTATTTGTATGATATGACAAGATCTGAGATTATTTAAACTGTTAACCCCTTTAAAGTAAAACCTTGAAAACATTTTGTTCATTGATTCATGGTAAAATATCAATAATTTTTTTATGTCACTCTGAAGTTATAAATAAAGAAATATCAGTAGCTTAGTCTAAATACTGCAGTGATTAAAAAAAAGAAAAAAATACATATATGACAAGTTTTATATCTAAGAGTGAGTCAAAGAAATAACCTGATTCTTTAATATCTTTGTTCATACTTCTTTCCATCTAGCACCTTCTTGAGAGATCCAAACACATGATAATAATTATGGTGCGAGGTTGGGTGAATATGTCAAATGTGGAAGACACTCCAAATGCAGAAAGGGGTTTTCATAATTTGCTGAGTTGTTGCACATGCTGTGTGAGGCCAGACTTTATCATACTGTAACAATAGACTAGAACTGAGCAAACTGTGAAGTTTTGACCTGACTGCAGGTTTCTCAAGTGAAGTAGATCGCAGTATGCTTTCCTGTATGTCTCTGGGTGTGTAGTGTTCCAGGATTAGGGCTTTACAGTTCCAGAAGAGCATGAGCAAGTTTCCCTGTCGACAGTTATTTGGAACTTCTTTGGTTTCAGTGAAGAATGTCACTACTCCTTGCTGGTCTGCTTCATATGTGGTTAGTAGTAATGTACTCAGCATTTACCTTAAGTGACTGTACATCATGAAAAGCCATCTTTTCATTTCTTTTACTGTTCTTCCCTCATGCATGCTTCCAATGGAACAAACTTGATCTGGTTGGCTGATATCATATTTTCAAAACAGCCAACATTGTCTCACACACATACATCTAAAATAAGATGGCATAACTTATCTGTATCACAACTGTATACTATTCAATATAATTTTTTTTTTTTTTAAAGAGCAAAATTAATGTTACTTTTTGACTCACTCTCATAAATTAAAAAATAGTTTTCAAGAAAATCAATAAAGACTAAAACTTCTACTACAAAGAAATACTGAGCATGCTGTGATGTAGATCTTACCTATGAATGTTCAATGACATAAATGACAGAACAATAGGTACACTGTATAATTTTTAACTGTCTGACAAAACACAAATGGAAGTTTGTATGGAAATGATAACTCACTTGCAACAAAAACTGTGTTAACTGTGGCAATGCATTATTTGAATAAACATTTATGATTTTTCTTGTGAATTCTCACATGCTCAAATTAAACATGCAGTTCTTGATCTGTTGTGAAATATACATCTGGATTTTACACTGGATCTCATATGATTGAAGTTTTTACAAGCTATTAAAAAATTCTTTAAATGACAAGTCCCATTTATTGGCAGATATTTTCTGCTAAATAAAACTACTATTGAGGTGCTGTGTTTTCGTTTTCCCTGCTTCTGTATTCAACAGTTTTTATGTGATTTAACATGTTCATATGTTTTAATGTTAAATAAAATTTCTAATAGTTCACTTTTAATATCTCCAGATCATGTTTAAATTTTATCAGTGGTGTTTTCAATATTATTTATTTTAAGAAATCTCAACATTTATTCTTTTTATACAAGTTCCACTTTCTATTATGTCACATATTTCAAAGCTCATAAAAATAGTACATTTTAACAACTGTGATTAACTACAAAATATGTTTACATATTCTATAATGAACACACTTCATGTATAAAAAACAGAGACATGCAAATCCAATGATGTACAATACACTATGTCAATACACACAATCATGGGTATAAAAACAATCCCACAATGCAGCTTTGCACTGCATAAATGTCAATGCTAGATTAAAGATTTGGAGACAAAATAACATCTACAAAAACACCTCTTCCTAGCTTGTTAAAATTTCCCAAGCTGAAAAGTTTACTAATAAGCAAGGAGTGTAGTTCATGCTCCACAAAAGATATCAGTAAAGTAAAGCTGAATGCACAAGGATTCTATCTCTCTGTAAATTGATACTATTGTCCACTGTAATAATGTTCTTTCTGTTTATCATGACAAATCTGTTTTGTTATCCACTTCGAAGACTTACTTGCTCCCAGGTCCACTCTCTCTTAGTGGAATTACGCATCAGCAATATTACATTTAAAGACTTTACTGATGCACAGGTGACAATGACGATGCTGGCATGACTGACAGTGCATACATATCCCAAAACTCATGACAGGACAAATCTCCACTCAGACAACATGTAGAATAAATTCCTGGCAGTTACAGCCGTCCGTAGACATCACTGCCATCAGAACTTCTAGCTACATTTCTAACAGTTCTACACTAACTAGACACAGCACCAAAAAATATATTTTTTTTTTGAGAGGACGAAAACAACAGGCCGTGACCCGGTGGTACTGCAAACCGGGCCCACCCGTAATGAGATGTGGACCTTACCCCCGGCATTCAATGTGCAAGGCAGGCCTCAAGCATCTCGTTTGTTCCAAAATAACAAAGTGTAGATTCTACTGAGCGCAGAACTACACTTTGATCTTAGCCAAAAGGCACAGCACAAAAAAACTACTTTTTTTTTTTCTTATGCCCGCATGGGCTTGCTAGACAACTTTACCATGTGTGTGGTGAGGGTTTGTAGATTAAGATCTACTTAATCTGGGTAGAAAGACCACCTTTTTATTTATTTATTTCATGGTCGCCCTCCTGCTACATTTTGTCACAGACAAACTAACCTAACCTACTCTGTCTGAACTAAACCTTCAACAGTCTCCTCATTCCCCAGGTTGCTCACGCTTAAATATATGCCACAATTTTATACAGAACCTTCTGGAAGCTTATCCCATCTGAAGTCTGACCCTCGTCTGATTGTCTGTCTGCTGATCCTTGGTTTTTACTTTCTGTTACTAAATTTAGCTTGTCTTAGACAACCAAAACTCAAGTAAACATGCCATCACTGACATTGAGTAAAAACGTTTAAATTTTCTAGTAGATTCTTTCCCTTTGATAGAAAAAAATCTATGCTAAGCAATGCAGTATTCAAATACTGTTACAACAGCACAGCTATTCTCTTGACATAAGCATGGGCTCTAAAATGCTCCAGACTGTTTTAGGTTTTTTGACCAAAATTCATTTAACCAGATATATATATATATATATTCTTATGAACAGAACAAAATTTATATATTTTTTCTTATGAACAGAACTAAATTTATATATACATATAAATATATATAGATCTCATGTAGTCCTTTCCGGGGGGGGGGGGGGAAACTGGGATCTATCTATGACCACAGGGTGGTCTTGGTGGTAGAAGCGAATGAAGAAGAAGAAGATATATATATATATATTCTTCTTATGAACAGAACTAAATTTATATATATATGGTGATTAGCAGAGGGTTTGAAAACATAGTGAAAGGCAAGTAAAAGGTAAGAGAGGCATAAAAGGATTAAGAGAGAAGATAATGAATAAAGTGATCCAAAGGTGTAACAGAAAATCACTAAAGGAATGGTTCAATGGCCGAGGTCTACAGATAATCATGGATAGTCCACACAACAACCAGCAATATATCTGATGATTCAATGACATCATCTCAGTCCATTAACAAATTTTAGTCTCATATCCAACAAGAAGCTTGCATAAAATATTTATCACATGTCTGAAAGTAAATGAAAGTTTTTCTTCTAAGACATATCCCCTGAAATAATGTTATCTCCTTTCCCCAACTTCTAATAACCACTGCATGCTTGATAAGTCCACGTACTGCTTTTATATTACAAACAGGCTTCAGACATCAAATATGCACTACATTTCCTACACAAAATAAGCATCAAGACATGCAGGTTTCTATGACATGCTCCTGCCCTGATTATGTAATCATGTGGAAAGTTTTCTCTCTATTTTATCCCTGGTGCTACTTGCCCAAAGTGTCAGTGGAAAATGACCTGGTAATTATGAATTGCTGGATACTGCAGCTGTGCTTCTAATGTTGTTGTTGCTTTCATTACTGATTATCATCTTTTTTGTTTTTGTCCTTGATGAACATTTATGTGGAAATATATACTTTTCTTTTACTTTCCTTTCTTTCTTTTTTTCTTTTCCTCCTTTTGCACACGGTGCCCCCTTTTTTTTTCTTCCACCCATTGTGTGTGTTTTTTTTTCACTTAAGGTGGACTAAAGTGAAGTCTTTTACTTCATAATATGAAACAAGAAAACAATACTAACAGCATTCATTTTCTTACCATCATTTAACTGCCTCAGATGCATCAATGTTAATTTAAAATAGGCCAGCTTTCATAAAAGTAGTACACATATTTATACTGTGCAACTATGGTGATCAGTTTAACTGATTATGGAATAAAAGAACATTATTGGGTTACGAAGAAATATGGATATAAGAATCAACAGATAAATCCATAGTTTATATAAAGAACCATTAGTCACCTCTAGTATAAAGAAAATTAAACAAAGAAAACTTAAATATTTTGGACACACAATCTATAGAAGACTGTCTTGGAAGGGTACATAATGGGAAAAAGAAAGAGAGAGAGACCAAGGCGAAGATGGCTGCAAGACATCGTTGATGATCTGCAAATGGATGCATCAGCAGCAGGCCATCTTGTTCACAACCGAGAGGCCTACAGGAGTGCTGTTAGGGAGGCAAAGTTCCGCAAGGGACATACAAATGAATGAATTAATGTGTATAAAGTTAATAGATCATATTGGCTGAGTTAATTTTAAAAAGAATGGAACAGAGATGTCAAATTAACTGTGTGTGAGACAGAAGGGATGGAACTAAAAAGGCAAAGATAGACAGGCAATGTATGAGAAGCCCTGAAAGTACTTGAAGTAAACAACTGGAGAGAAAATGCCATAAAAAGAATGGAGACAGACTGTGCCTGCAGCAATAGAGGCTCAGAATGCCCAAGAGCAAGAGTGGCATCCAATGAAACTGAAAATAGATGGGATATATAATTTTAAAGTTCCATATTTATTTTAATGTACCAAAAAATTTCCATATTTATGCATCTCATGCACTCATCTTAACAAGGCTGTAGAACAATAGTTCTTGAAATAAAAATACAGAACTCATTCAGTGAATACAAAGATGTTTATGGATTATGTAACATTATTATAACTTCATACAGATTTCAGTACAGTGCTCTAAAAACTTAACTGTAGATTTGGAGCACACAAATAGACATGGATCAGGCAAACAGACAATGCCAAACTCATTTCTTCATAAGACATATGATTTTGAACATAATTTATGACCGTGCAAGATAGTGTAAATCATAATAGCTTAAAAGATTTTAAAAAATAATAAATTGGGGGTAGTTTAGTACATACCCAAAATTTCTGCAAATTCCCACTGGCCTTTTGTTGCTCTGCTTGTAGCAACAGCCATACTGTTCACTTTAAATTGTCGGTTTTGTGGAACATCCCAGCTAAGGAACTTGGCCTGTCCTTTTTTGGCTCCTCTTCCTACTTCAATATGGTCATCAGACCATGACAGCCAAAAGTAACGGAATTCTGCAAAATCATTCACATGGAATTCAAATTTTAATTTCACTTAAACAGATCAATGAAGAAAGCTCATATGTTCAAACATGCTTGAAACCATATCATATAAAAAATGAGACTGCTTGTAGCTGCTCAAAGTACTTTTTGTGTGGTTTGTTCAAGAGAATCAAAGACATGGATTATAAATCTTGACAGAAAAATTTGATTCTAAAGCAACTGATGGGGATGAATTATTTTCTACACATCTTCTGCTAGACTTACAGAGAAATGGATCTCATTCTTCTATATCATCCAAACAGAAGAGTTCAAAGGGAGCTAGTGTAACATGGTGAACAATCTCTTCAAAACAGTTGTCAGTGTGAAGCAAGAAACATCTGTCTGCATCAACACAACTCCGAAATTAGGTCAATTATATACTCAAATTTACAAAATATTGAAAAGTAAGAAATTACTATACTTACTGAAGATGTAGCACTTATAGCTAAAGCACTAGGTAAGAAATTCCAAAAATTCATTGTGAATGATGACTCATCACTCAAAACAGGCAACATCAAATATATTTTATATTTTGACCGAAATAACAAACAAACCAAATAATCAAAATGAAGATAATACTCCAAAGATGAAGTTTAGATTATGAAGATATTTATAGAGCAATGGTTCTTAACCTGGGTCCATGGACCACAGGGAGTCCAAGGAATAGCAAATCGACTAGCTCAGTTAAAAAAAAAGGCATCACCTGGGTTTCATTTATTGCTTTATTTTTAATGAGGAGTCCTGTTTGCAGGCAGGAAAGAGGATCCATAGCCAAGAAAAGGTGAAGACCACTGTCTTGGAGTGTAGCTGATACTAACATAACAACCCAAGAATACAGTTTATGATGTAATGAAGCTTTAGCAGAAATTTTACTAACTTAAAAATAATGTGATAAATTAACGGCTATAGATTTTTAACATTATGAAGAAAACTGCAGTGGCTTTGTGTCTTTATAAGTCATATATTATGAGTTCTGTCGGTGACTTTCTTCCTAGCCACACTGACAGCTCATCCAGTAACTTCTCTCTCTGTCTTCCTCTGTCTCTTCTTCCCTCAATTTTTCCAGTTGCCACAATGTGTTCCAATTTCCCTCTTCTCAAATCTCGCTTGTCTGCCTCTGATCTTTGCTGTAATTTGCCTTTTAACTCCAGCCTCTCTCAAGACTTCTTCGTTGGTTTTCTTAGTTGTCCATTGTACTTTCAACATCCTTCTTATGAACCACATTTCCATGGCCTCTATTTCTCACTGTACTCTCTTATTCATGGACTATGCTTCACATCCATAAAACAAAATTGGCTCGATGTTACATTTAAGTACTCGGAATCTTGTTTCCATTGATATGGATCTGTTGCACAAGATGTTTCTCATTTTCTGGAATGCTGACTTGGCCTGAGCACGTCTGCTTTTTATTACATTGTGACATTTCCCATCAGCTATTATAATTGTTCTTAAGTACTTGAATCTATCAACTTGTTTCACTTCTGTGCCATCGATGGTAATGCTACATTTTTGTGGTATTCTTTTTTTTTGAGATGACCATTATGTCAATCTTCTTTTTATTCAGGCTGAGACCTTTACTTTTACTTTCACAAACCACGATGTCCAGAAGAGCCTGTAGCTCCCCTTCACTTTTAGCAATCAGAACTGTGTCGTCTGCATATCTTAAGTTATTAAGGCTGTACATGCCAATTGATATTCCTGGCAAGCTCTCTATATTTCTCATTATGTACAAATAATGTATATACCTATACCCAAAAAATAATCAGTATTTGCTTTTATAACCTCTGAAATGTGTTTTCAGCATATTCATCTGCAATAAATTTCTAGGAGCTTTTAACACCAATTAATGAAAATTATGATTGAAATATTTCTTTACAGATGTACTAAAACTTTCATGGTTTGGTACATCTATAAATATCAAAATATTTGAACTGAACAGACCACTTTAAAAACTCAATAACAAATAAAGAGTATGACTCACTGTCAGAATAAGTACTCTACCACTTACAGGTTACATACAAAATGAAGGTGTCTTTTTTTTATTTTTACACTGCAAAGGCAGTCTTATGAAAACTCTTTTTCAACTTAACAGCTACTACATCATCTCGCAAGATCATCATCAGTCCTCACTATGCCCAGAAGCAATAAGTTAGTTAGTTAGTTGATCCTCTTGGGGTAAAGGCGGAGGACGAGGCTCTCCATGTCTGGCGATTCCTTGCTACTTGCTTTAGATCTTCGGTGTTTCTGATGAGCATTGTTGAACATTCCTTGGTGATAACTCTTCTTAGCGTGTCTCTGTGTCTTCCCCGCCTTCTTTTACCCCCTGGTGACCATGTAAACGCTTGGTGTGGGAGTCGTTTTTCATCCATTCTAAGTACATGCCAATGTAGTTCCAGCAACATCTTCTGATAAAATTTGATACATAGATCTTGAGTTTCATGTGCCTACTGAGTTGTTTTGATTTCCAGATGTTAGTCAGCTTGTTGAAAGTGTTTGATGTCAAAGCAATTAGAGTCAAAAACTCTCCACTCACACATGTTTTTGGTATTCCTTTATATTTTCTGCATTTCATTACGAAATTTAAAGTGGAAAAGCTTTATCTTACAGTATAAAGTTAACAAACTATTCCACACTAACCATTCTCATTTAACAGGTTCACTGTGTTAGCCTGTGACTTTATGGGTCCAAGTGATCCATCTCTGATGAATGATTTAGTATTGCCCTCTGCACCCAGACAGATCTCATGTGTTTTAGTTTCAACATCACCATAAATAGCACACAGGGCTATTTGGGCGTCACACTTCGCCTTAATCTTGAAGGTCAGGAAATTTTTGTTGTCCACTGATACTTCCGGCACGAAACGGTACGAGTAGGATTCAGGCGTAAATACAGAAACGAAACTCTCTGCACAACAACAAAGATGAGAAAAAATATTCACAAATGATAAAATACATGAAAGGAAAAAATTCATCAATACAAGATGATGATTAATTTAATAATAATTTCATGCCTTTTTTTGCTTTTCTCACATTCTCACTTTGCTCACAACCTGAAATATGTTCAATCCTTCCCTCTAAAATATGGTATCTTGTAACAATGACCTAATTTTATGTAATTAAATTCATTTGCACATCTAAGCTTTAAAAAAAAAGTATTCATGAGACAGTTATTTTAACTAGGCTGAATAGCAACAAGATAAATTGGGACTAACTGATTGTTGGTAGATCCTCTTCTTCAGCATCCAGTTCTGTGACTTCAAGTTCAAGTCTTCTTATCAGAGCATACCTCTGTAGCAAAACCAGAGCTCTCTTAATGAAGCCAACATACTCTGGAGAAGAAAGAACAAAAAATTTGTAATAAATACTACGAACTATAAAACTTGGTGGTTATGTCATGGCCAGCTTTTCAAAGGTTCAGTGAATCTAAATTCAAATGGGAATTTTTTTTTGACATAATTGTCAAGCAATGAAATTCATTACTTTATATCAACAAGTCAGTATATCTTAGATCCTTTCCGTGCCTTTAAAGGTCACATAGGGCTCGCACGGTATTTGGCAAGTTTTCTTGTTTTCGGCGAGCTTGTCAACCTCATCAAAGGATTTTATGCCTACTAATTTGGCCTCTCTTAACAATGTCCTCTTTAGAGTTTCATGTGGTCGACCTCTTTTTCTTTGGCATGTTGTGTTCCACTTGACAGCTTGTTCTGGGATTATCTGACTGTTTCTTCTCATCACTTAACAAACATATATTCATCTCTTTTTTCTTATCACACATGAGACAGGTTGCTGTTGCTCATCTGCCTTATTTCTGCATTGTTCTTGAATTCGTTCCACTTTATACAGAGTATTTTCCTGAGGCATTTGTTTTCAAAAGAGTCTAATATGTTGTCTATTTCTTTAGTTGTTTTGCAGCTTTCACATGCATAAATGAGGGTGGATATTACATTTGAATTAAATAATCTTAACTTGGTTTTTGTGCTTATAACTTTTGAATGCCATATATTCTCAAGATTTTTGAAGAAAGTCAATGCTGCTTTTGCAGTTCTAACATCCTTTCTGGTGTGACCATCCTGGTCTATGTAGCTGCCAAGGTATGCAGACTGGTGTACTTATTCAACAGCTGTTCCTTGTACGTTATATTTTTCCTTCTTGATTAACAGGAAGTTTCATTATTTTTGCTTTTTCCTTGTTAATTTCAAGCCCTATTTTGCTTGCCAGCGAATCTGTTTTTTCTTGCATCGAATTCACATTGTCACTGATAAAGAGTTACATCATCTGCAAAATCAAGATCTTCTAGCTGGGTCTCATGTACCTAATCAATGCCTATTTTACCTGTGCAATGTTTTTTCATTATGAAGTCTATTGCAATTCCAAGTCAGCATATAGTTAAATAAACATAATTGAAAATAGAAATGAATATCAAAATTTCCAAATTAAATTAAACCTCTCTCTTAAATTGTAACTTTCTCTTCCAAAGACACAGATTTCTTTGTCTGTGGACAAAACGGCCACTTTTCAGGAAAATATCTTTTTACAGCAAGTTCTAGGATTACTGAAAATTTTTTACCATGAGATATATTTTTTAAAATCCTGTATTTTAAGTACTTGGTCAACTGGATGGTTTACAGTAAACTAAACATTATTCTGTGGAAAGTCACTCACTTCTCGGTAAGTTTTTGGGACTGATCAGCTCAGAGAAGTAGTCAGTGAAGGCTTGCTTCTTGGCAACTCCATCAGCTTGACCTCGGAACCAAAACCTCAGGTTCCACCGATCCTGTTAATAAAACAAAAATCAAAACACCCATCACTGCTCAGAAGTCCTGCAGACATCAGTATCTAGGCAGGCACGCTATCTCATTAACGCAGTCAGATATGAATCATCAGATTATCTTAGCTCTTCTCAACTATCTCATTAATGCAGCCAGATATGAATCATCAGATTATCTTAGCTCTTCTCAACTATCTCATTAATGCAGTCAGATATGAATCATCAGATTATCTTAGCTCTTCTCAACTATCTCATTAATGCAGCCAGATATGAATCATCAGATTATCTTAGCTCTTCTCAACTATCTCATTAACGCAGCCAGATATGAATCATCAGATTATCTTAGCTCTTCTCAACTATCTCATTAATGCAGCCAGATATGAATCATCAGATTATCTTAGCTCTTCTCAACTATCTCATTAACGCAGCCAGATATGAATCATCAGATTATCTTAGCTCTTCTCAACTATCTCATTAACGCAGTCAGATATGAATCATCAGATTATCTTAGCTCTTCTCAACTATCTCATTAATGCAGTCAGATATGAATCATCAGATTATCTTAGCTCTTCTCAACTATCTCATTAATGCAGCCAGATATGAATCATCAGATTATCTTAGCTCTTCTCAACTATCTCATTAATGCAGCCAGATATGAATCATCAGATTATCTTAGCTCTTCTCAACTATCTCATTAATGCAGCCAGATATGAATCATCAGATTATCTTAGCTCTTCTCAACTATCTCATTAATGCAGCCAGATATGAATCATCAGATTATCTTAGCTCTTCTCATCTATCTCATTAACGCAGCCAGATATGAATCATCAGATTATCTTAGCTCTTCTCAACTATCTCATTAACGCAGCCAGATATGAATCATCAGATTATCTTAGCTCTTCTCAACTATCTCATTAACGCAGCCAGATATGAATCATCAGATTATCTTAGCTCTTCTCAACTATCTCATTAATGCAGCCAGATATGAATCATCAGATTATCTTAGCTCTTCTCAACTATCTCATTAACGCAGCCAGATATGAATCAGATTATCTTAGCTCTTCTCAACTATCTCATTAACGCAGCCAGATATGAATCATCAGATTATCTTAGCTCTTCTCAACTATCTCATTAACGCAGTCAGATATGAATCATCAGATTATCTTAGCTCTTCTCAACTATCTCATTAATGCAGTCAGATATGAATCATCAGATTATCTTAGCTCTTCTCAACTATCTCATTAATGCAGTCAGATATGAATCATCAGATTATCTTAGCTCTTCTCAACTATCTCATTAATGCAGTCAGATAAGAATCATCAGATTATCTTAGCTCTTCTCAACTATCTCATTAATGCAGTCAGATATGAATCATCAGATTATCTTAGCTCTTCTCAACTATCTCATTAATGCAGTCAGATAAGAATCATCAGATTATCTTAGCTTTTCTCAAAAGTTGAATTCCATTACTGAACTGATTTATCATATCTCTTTATTTTTTACTGTGCATTAACCTTCTCATTTGTACAGGGCTGTGTTTTTATATGAACACCAGTTTATCATAATACACTTAGAGCTATGTATAGTGCATGTGCCTCACCCTGCAGGCATGAATGCTCCTATTTCAACGCTGTTGGCGAGATCTTCAGCTGCCGTGCGTGGAGCGGTGCTCCTCCCGGCCAATGAAGAAATTTGCAAATGAGGTTGCTGCGCAGCATCACTGCGGAAAAGGTGGTAGAAAGGATAAAGCGAAGCAAACAGTCAAATCACGGCACCTCTGGTCTGGAGGTTGGCCACGTCCTGAGTGCAGTCATATCGGGTGAAATGCATGAACCGGCTTGTCCCAGAGGTTAAGACACTGCTGGCTTGACTCTTCAAATGCCGCGCGTGGAGTGAAGCTCCTCCCGGTTAAGGAAGTAAATGCGGAAAAGAAATAAAGGTTGCTGTGCGGCGCTGATGGGAAAAGGTGGTGGAAAGTGAAGTTTAACCGGTATGTCCAGTAGTATCGCTACGAGAGCTATACCACGGCACCTCTGCTCTAGAGGCCGCCCACGTCCGAAATACACCTACACTGGTGAAATATGCCTAAACCGGCACACACCAGGGGTGGAACTTGATGGCTAGACATGTCATGCCACCTCCGCTCTAGAGCTCGGTAACGCCTGATAAACACTCATACTGGTGAATTTTGCCTAAACTGGCTCATACCAGGGGTGAATCTTGAAGGCTATGCATGTCACAGTACCTCTGCTCTAGAGGTCGGTCCCGTCCCAAACACGCCCATACTGAGAAATGCCTAAACCGGCTCAACCCAGGGGTAGAAGTCACTAGTGGCGAGGATTCGTCCTCCTGGACAAAAGCTCCATCCTGGTCACAACTAGGAAGGGTAGCGGCCACGACCGCAAAATGCTGAAGTCGGTGACACTGGACCAGGGAAGTCTAGATAGGCAACCACCTCTCACCCGGCGGGGATGTCTGCGTATCCTAATCACGCGGAGGTTTTCCGGTGAGAAAGTCCAACCCTGGACTGGATGGGCAACCACCTCTCACCCGGCGGTGATACACGGGTATCTCAAAACACGTCGAGGTTTTCCGGTGAGAAAGTCCAACTCTGGCCTGGGTGGGCTACCGCCTCTCACCCAGCGGGGATGCACTGATATCCTAAACACGTCGAGGTCTTCCGGTGAGAAAGTCCAACCCTAGACTAAACTGGTGCAATGAAAACCACGGTGTCACGCAATCCCGCTTCCGAGACCCACCAAGAATACAGGCTAAAGCACTGTGATACTCTGAACCCCTTGTGGTCCTTTCGTGGATCTCGTGTGGTCAATTTTGGACCACACAGGGGACCACAGGACCTAACGAGGACCACAGGCGTGAGTTCAGTAGGTTCACAGTGCGGTTTTTGGTGGTAGAAGTGAACGAAGAAGAAGAAAGCTCCTATTTCAGAAGGTGTTGCCTTAACACAAGCATTTAAGATATCAATAATTTTACAGCATGGTTGACTGCAACATGATGGTAGTGAGTCACTACCTGACTGTCTTCAGATGTGGTATTAGTTCACTGAAAACTGTCTTCAGATGTGGTGTTAGTTCACTGAAAACTGTCTTCAAATGTAGTGTTAGTTCACTGAAAACAGTCTTCAGATGTGGTGTTAGTTCACTGAAAACAGTCTTCAGATGTGGTGTTAGTTCACTGAAAACTGTCTTCAGATGTGTTAGTTCACTGAAAGCTGCCTTCAGATGTGGTATTAGTTCATTGAAACTAATACATCTCTTGGGGGTTTTAATATTTTGCTACAAGATTTCAGGAATCAGCAAAAGTTAAACTTTTATACCCAAAAGACCAAACCCTACAATTCTATACAGTGACTAAAAAAAAAATTTTCAATTTATCCCGGTGCATAACTACTGGTATATAGATTATAAATACACAAAAAGAAGGAAATGATACCTAAAATAAAATGGTATGGTACAAGATACAGTAAAGTGCACATATATAAGATACTGAAATTCTATGATTCATTACATATAAAACATTCTGTATATAATGTGGTTTAGTAGGCTGATGAGGTTGAAAAGCTCGCAGAAAACAGGAAAACTTAGTGAACTACCATGAACTATGTGACTTCTAATGGCACAGGAAGGATGCAAGAAGTAAGATCTAATGTGGTTGCCAGGCACAAGGTATATGAATCTAACTCCAGGAAGAAACATTTCATTCATTCATTCATTTGAATGACCCTTGCGGAACTTTACCTCCCGAACAGCACTCCTGTAGGCCTCTCGGTTGTGAGCAAAATGGCCTGCTGCTGCTGTATCCATTTGCAGATCGTCAACAATTTCTTGCAGCCATCTTCGTTTTGGTCTTCCTCTTTTTCTTTTTCCCATTATGTATCCTTCCAATACGGTCTTCTCTAAATTATCATGATGTTTAATGTGTCCAAAATATTTAAGTTTTTGCTGTTTGGGTTTCTTGGTATATTTCCAGAAGATAGTTTACCACTGCTTTCCTTCCGGGCAGTGACTGTACTAGTCACTGATCGTAGCCATTGTCCCTACATTGAGATCATCTGCCTACCATCATAGAGTGGTGATCATAACCAACATTATCTGTCAGCTGCTCTCTCATTCCATCCACCACCTGCTCCCATGGCTTCACATTACCCTGACTGGGGGGCTATACAGGTACTCCACCTTGCCTAAGGGTGTCCCGTAGACTGACGAAGGTAAGGAGGCGTCTTACTTCCCCTTTGATAGGGGATACCCCTACCCCGCTATCCGCAAGAAACATTTGCTACATCTAAAGTATTTTTGTCTAAAAGTCCACATTCAGTTTCATTATCCGTGCCCTAAATGTTGTAGTAATCTTAAACAGTAGTACTCATCTCAAATATTTGCCTCTCTTCTAACCACTGGTAAATGTCAATTATTACAGATACAGCATCTTTTAGCAAACTTGACAGATCTGCTACTTGTTATGACACAAATCTTTGAACTGCACTTCTAAAGTCCAGCAGCTGTTCTGTCATCTGGACAAAGCATACAGTTAAATGAAAACTACCACCCTTTCACCTATGTCGCTGAATGTTGAACTGATAGAAGAGCTACCATCAACAAGCTTTGTTGTTATAGGACAGTGATAAATTTGCACCTCTTTCCATGAGCTCAAGCTTTTATATGGGGTCCTAGCTGTGTTGCATATGACCATAACTAGAATGAGTATAATGATCACTGAAATTAAAATTACTTGGTGCCAAAATTCAGCCAAAGCCTAATGGCAGCTAGGTTCCTAAGGAATGAAAGTGGTTAGTGCTCTGATTGCTCAAGGTTCAATTGTGGCCAGAGGTATTCCAGTCAACCCAACTGGTTACCATTAGTACAAGAAAGGCTTGCCTGCCATGACACTGATCATATTCTCTAGTGTGAAAACAAGTGGAGCAAAACCTTTGGCATCTTCTTATCTTATATCCTTCCCATGCCGTTAAACGTCACATAGGGCTCGCAAAAGAGTTCACCAATTTCTCCTGTCTTTGGCGAGTCTTTCAACCTCATCAAGGGATTTTATGCCTGTTAATTTGGCTTCTCTTAACAATGACCTCTTCAGAGTTTCACGCAGTCTGCCACTTTTTCTTTGACCTGTTCCATTTGATAGGTTGTTTTTGGATTCTCTGATCATTTCTTCTCATCACGTGACCAACATATGTCCATCTCCTTTTCCTGATCACCCATGAGACTGGTTGTTGTTCAGTCATCTGTCTTATCTCTGCATTATTCTTAAATTTGTTCCACTTGATGCCAAGTATTTTCCTTAGGCATTTGTTTTCAAAAGAGTCTAATTTCTAGTCTATTTCTTTAGTTGTTTTGCAGCTTTCGCATGCATAAATGATGGTGGATATTACATTTGAATTGAGGAGCTTTGGCATAAACACCATATATTCTATATGTCTTATTGGTTTGGGACAGGGCTCCCAATAAGAAAGTGCAATATTCTTTTAGTTTATATATGTCTTATATGGTAAGAGAAAGTCTGCACAGTTAGGCGAGGCCTGTCCTATAAGAAAATAGTAAATTTACATTAGAAACTCTTGTAAACTCACCCTGACTGATGCATTGCTCTGGTCCGCATTGATCAAATATGCCATAAACTCAACTCTACCTTCTGGATCACCAACAGTGTCTAGCTCTAGAGAAGGAAAGCAAAGTCTTTAATGGGGTGCCATTTTTAAAAACTAAGAAATAAAATAATGACACATGTGATTCTGTTTATGATTCACAGATGTTTGTCAGCTATGCAGATCAAATGACCTAAGACAATTTTATGGATAAAGTACTTGGCACATTTTCTATCAAATTTTATGACAAAATCCGGACATATGTGACTGTGCTGGTGTCACTGTAATTATACTGATATCATTGGTAAATCAAATATTTGTAAATTAATATCTGATGATTATGATAAGAATGTTTCTGATTAGAGATATTAAGCCAAAAACTGTACAAACAAGGAACAATTATTTTAATAGCAATATTTGTACTGAATATTTATGATGTAGTGACATCTGTGAATGCCATTAATTATTGTAAAGGTCAAATTATTCACAATGGCATCAGTAATAATGATCTTTACTATCAGATCAACATGAAGCCTGAATGATGTGTGACCATCCTTTCTTTTTCCTAAGATTTTGATCTCTACTGTTATTTATCAGTTTGATTGTGGATTTTCACAGCAGATTCTTCATAATGTTCTTCTTTCTAACTATTTTTATCTTACTTTGTTGCTATGACAACTAGGGTTTATTTTTATCTTACTTTGTTGCTATGATAACTAGGGTTTATTTTTTTATCTTACTTTGTTCCTAAGACAACTAAAGGTAAAGGTAACTCTCATGCCTTAGAGGCACATAGGGCCGTGCTTTATATTAAAGCTGGCTGCAGATTATGAGGAGTGGAGACAACTTGCTACCTAGCATGAAGCCACAAGACATCCTGGAAAGTGGCTGATAACTCCATCAGCATCTGTTGATGCTGATGGAAAGACAGAGTGCTTGTTCTCCTCTGCCACATATCCAATTAATATTGATGTCCTTTTTTTTTAGTTTTTAATTAATTTTCTTTTCTCATTAGTTTTCCTTGATACTCCTTATGCATTATAGCACTTCAAATGATTCTTTTAACACAAAGAAATCACTTGGAAGTAATCATCAGATGATCCACTGATGATTCATTTCTACAGAGCAAGACAAACTTGGTATAATATGTGTTTTTTAATTTTCTGATATTCAGTTACAGAGGTCATTTTCACAAACATTCTTGTCAATGCAGTTTTGGTATTCCATTCTTGGTTTCTGAAATGCATTTCCTACTTGAAACACGTTAAATGTGTGATCATGCATGTGAATTTGTGTACAAAGGTACAGTATTTAGATGTGATCTTCCATGAGAGAACCACTGCTTTTTTTGACAATGATAACAATGGTATAATGATGATGATTATAGTCACAATAATATCTGCCCTGGTTACAGGTTTTCTAAGCATGGATTTTTTTTTCTTTCTTTACTTACTGTCAGTTTGTTTATTCACAAGTATGCCCTTGTATGGCCCTCCTGCAATGTGATGGATTTTCTTGAAATTTATATCTTTCCTTTTCATTCTCTCCATCCTCATCATGGCTTTCCCATTTTGTTTCATGGCTGTCAGCACAACTTCTGTGAATAAAAGGCACAGAAAGTTGATGTTAAACTTAGAGCAACTCTTATAACTTCCTCGTTTGTTTGCTGAACCTGTTTAGTCTCATTTAATGCATCTGGAAATATTTCAGAAAGATCTTCATTGATTACACCAAGGCATTTGACAAGGTAAAACATAATGAAATTATTAAAATGCTTGAAGACATTAATATAGACGGCAAAGACCTGAGGATTGTAAAACATCTATACTGGCACCAAGAAGCAGCAATTCGAGTTGAAAATAAAACTGGAAAATATCAACCTATAAAACAAGGGGTGTGACGAGGATGTGTACTATCTCCAGACCTTTTTTCTCTGTACAGCGAGAATATTCTAAGAATGATCATCACAGAACCAGGCATAAAAATTGGAGGACACAATATTAACAACCTTCTGTATGCTGACGACACAGTACTGATAGCTGAGAACCAACAAGACCTGCAAAATCTCTTGGATAAAGTTGCCAAAGAAAGTGAACAGAAAGACCTTACTTTGAACATCAAAAAGACAGAGACTATGGTTATATCTAAGAAACAGAATCCACCACCATGCAGTATAAAATTAAATGGAACTATTCTAAAGCAGGTGCAGAAATTCAAATACCTTGGAGCAGTAATAACTTCAGATGGGAAATGCAGAACAGAAATTAGAAACAGAATAGGCCAGGCAAAGACTGCATTTCAAAGAATGAGAAACATATTAGCCAACACATCCTTATCAATGAATGTTAGAAAATGAGTCCTAAAATGCTATATTGAACCTATCTTGTTATATGGAAATGAATCATGGACAATAGACAAGTTTGCACAAAAATTACTGGAAGCAGAAGAATTTTGGTTTATTAGAAGAATGTTGCGAATCCCCTGGACAGCAAAAATAACTAATGAAGAATGTATGAGAAGAGCTGGAGAGACAAAAAAAACCTTATCAAAAAGATAAGAGAGAGACACTGTACTTTCATAGGACATGCAATGAGAAGAGGGGGCATTGAAAATATTATAACAATAGGAAAAATAGAAGGAAGAAGATCAAGAGGAAGACCAAGAGAAATGATACTGGACAGTCTGACAGGATGGTGTGAGAGGAGATCACCAACTGAGCTGATGGCCTGCATGAAGGATTGTGTACTCTGGAGAAGCATAATAGCCAACGCCAGTCGACACGGCACTTGATGATGATGAAATATTTCATTGAAAAATACATGTAAATTCTTTAATAATGTGACCAGTTCATATTTCTGGTTCTTTTAACACTGGAATTCACTTACATAACAAACTCATTGGGCATTTTAAAATGAACTACAGATTTTAAGAAAATGTAATCAATTTCCTATGAGAAAGAATAACAATTTTGTATTTGAGAGTTCAGCTTACTCATGCATGCTTCAACTTCCAGGTACTGTATACTTCTCAGTCCTAAAGTAATGATACCACATAATGAAACACAGGTTCCTGTTTCTTTGTGGGATTTGAAACCTGGTTATTTTGTTCAGTAAGCTGAATCTTCAACAGTTGAGAGGATTTTCAAAGGACACTATACTATGAAAAGATAAAGACTAAGAAAAGAGAACAAAATACACATGAACTAGCAGTATAAAAGCATAAGGATGCTGATAAACAAAGAGCAAGATCATTGGTTAAACAAAACATCTTCTGCCTTCATATAAACTGACCATCTTTTCTAAGTTCAAATGCAGGTTTCTGATAATCAACTAGGGAAAAGAGGGTAAAATTAAATTTAAATATTAATCTAAAATTTCAATCATTGCCAACTTTTATAACATTACTTACAAATGTGCTAGTCAGACTTATATGTCTCTACATAGTGAATTTTCTTCAAAAGAGCAACATTTCCACTAAGATAATTTTAAAATTCTAGATTTTTTTAACATGGGTAAGTCAAAGATGAAAATGCAAGACAATATAGGGCACCTGTTTTAAAATAGGGGAAATTTAGGTGTCACAACTGAAGTAATATGATTCCTGGAACAAACCCTTGAAATATGGGACTGTCCTGAATAATATGGGATTGCTAGTCACTTTACTTGATATATATTTATGTATGTGAGGGTGATGGTATACTTATCACAGGACAGCGCAAGGTTTAAAACCAGTTATCTCACACCTGGATGCATGTCAGAGACATATGAACAGAGAGGAAATTACAAAAACAGTTAACAGTAAAAACATCTGGAATTTTTAATTATATAACTTTTAAATGTCAATCAATCAAGTGCCGTGCAGCATGGCGTAGGCGATCATTTCTATCCACAATTCCCCATCTTTAGACTTCATTATGAGATCCGCCGGTGACTTTCTTCCTAGCCACATTGACAGCTCATCCAGTAACTTCTCTCTCTATCTTCCTCTGTCTCTTCTTTCATCAATTTTTCCAGTTTTTAAATGTGGAGAAAGCAAAAAAAAAAAAAAACTATTGCTAGGCAAGGAAACATTTTGCTGGCCAGGTAAACACCTTTACGATAGAAGAAAACATTTCAACAGCATAGCTTTGGCCTGATGACACAGTATTACTGTCTACAACACAAAAAGGAATGGAAAAACTAATTATGTCAGTCCATAAGAACAGCGAAGAGCAAAACCTCTATCTTAATGCAAAGAAAACTAAATTGATGACAACTGACAAAACAAACAAGGCAGCTGAAATATGTATCAATGAGGAAAAACTACAAGAAGTGGAGAGTTTTGAGTATCTTGGATCACTATTAACTAATAATGGAGATACAATGAGGGAAATTAAAAGGAGGACATCTATCACTCTTTAGAAAGTAAAACAACTAAAGAATCTGTGGAGAGGAGCAGACAGAACTATAAAAATAAGATTTTTAAGGGCATGCATCTTTCCCATCGCAACATACGCCTCTGAGACTTGGACACTTAACAAAACAGCTGAGAAATACATATATGCCTTTGAATGTAAATGCTACAGAAGAGTTCTTTAAATATCGTGGACACAAAAAAGAACAAATATATCTATATTACAAGAGCTTAATATTGAAGAAGGCTGGCTAGTAAAGAGGATTAAAGAGAAAAAACTGAAATATTTTGGACGCATTAAATGTCATGATAATCTAGAGAAGACCGTCTTGGAAGGGCACATAATGGGAAAAAGAAAGAGAGGAAGACCAAGGCAAAGATGGCTGCAAGATATCGTTGATAATCTGCAAATGGATGCATCAGCAGCAGGCCATCTTGCTCACAACCGAGAGGCCTACAGGAGTGCTGTTAGGGAGGCAAAGTTCCACAAGGGACATGCAAATGAATGAATGAGCTTTGGCCTGCAAGCTGGATATTTGAAACACCTGGGATAAACTATGTATAGAAATTGGTTCTGCAGCCCATTTAAAGGCGTAAACATTTACACATGTGACCAATACAGTATATAAGACATATCCATTCAGCAGCTTGTCATGTAACAAACATCTCTACTGTTATGACAAAATCAACGATGATAAAGGCTATAGCCATACTTTTTTTTTTAAACATCTACTTGTGAATCCCCATGTCTCATACGCAGCAACTACTAATTCAGCAGACAGCAAAATGTCCTTCGCCTTAAGTGTTACCTCATCCATGACAAATCTGATCAACAGCACATTTTTACAAAAGTGATGCTTCATAGACTCTTTTATTTATTTATTTTTTAAATAATTCTTATTTTTAAAACATTGAAGTACGAGTATGACACGTACGATGAAGCATGATTTATTCGGTTATCATCAGATGCCGTGCCGATAGACATTAAAGATCACGCAACTCAAATTTTGTGATGGGCCTTGATGTTTCCGATCAGATCTGCTACTTTCTTTGCCAGTTCCACATGGTCAGCGAGTTTCATGTGACTGTAGAGTTTTCTAAGACTAATTGTTTGTCCTTATCTTATGGCTAAGTCGACGCCTGTAAGAACTTTTGTCACGCATAGTCAACTCAGTCAGCTTGAACATTGGCTTGAGATTTACAACCAGTCTCGACCAAAGTGGTTAAGTGATATAAAAATTATAATACTAGTGAGCGCCAGGTATCTGTTGTCAACCGAGTACGCAGCTTCGCTCTTTTATAGACTGCCTCGTTAGACGTCCCCCTTTTAACATTAACTTTGTTGTGTCGATATCATGATCTCTTACTATCTTCCAGAGTGGCGCACGGTCCTGCAGTTGTACATGGCTGGAACTTGGAAAGTACAGGCGATCATAGGAGTGAAGCTGACCACATCACCTTCTAGTTATGCCAGTGGGTCAAGGAAAAACACACGTCAATGCATTTCCACTATGTGCCTCTATGGTTTAATACAGCTACCTTCACCTTGCTGGGGTAGCAGGTAAGTAAAAGAAATAAGCAACAGACAAGAGTTTTACGGGATGAATTCAGGAGAAGAGAGAATATGTATTAATTAATTAATAATAAAGTAAATATATGCTCACTATATAATACAAGCGATGATATACTAAACAACAATGGTTTCTCTTCACAAATTGTCAATCACGCGATGCTCGACCAATTTATAAGAAAAAAATAGATCATTGGTTACTGCAGTTTCCATATATCTCTCTCTCTCTCTGCGAGGTGTCTGATATAAAAAAAAATGAAGAGATTCGTGTATAGCAGTACGTCTTCTATTTGGTTTAAAAAAACAAAACAAAACGCCAGAATCTACTTTTTCTGCACCAATCTCTGTGATCCGAACCACTATGCAGCGACAGAAACAATAACCATAAAAACGCGCAGTCGTAATTATATGTTGGCTTCTGTACACAAAGTTCTCAAAAGCGTTACTGCAAACAAAGTTATAAGACTGTTCTAGTAAACAGAATTATACATGGCGTTTTTATAGACTCTGTCACATTTTGGCAAATATAATTATATAAACAGGTTTAAAACATATCTATAAATATACTCATATATATACTCGTATATGATATACTAAATCTAGTTCATATAAACGTTATTACGAAGTGCATTATTAAAGTTATTACAAGAGCCTTCATGTGAATTTAATTACAAAAACTTGTATTCATCTCCCTCCATTGGCGCGCCTGTTTCGTGTGTCTGGCAAGTGCTTCATTTCTCGCTTGGATAAATTTGAACAACAGTTCACGAGTTGAGCTTTTTAATGCGGAACATTAAAACCGGTCTCGCTTCTCTTAGTCGATCATGCATGACAGTGGCAAGAGAGTACAGAATTGAAAAAAGCGATTTTTTAAAGACATTTTATACGGTAAAGAATTATATAAATCATCTGATACTGGGTAAAAAAAATATTTATGGTATAAAGGAAAATATACCAGTATAGGAGTTTAAATAAGGGCTATTACATAAACAATATAACACAATTTGAATAACCAGGTACATGTCAGCTGCTTATGGAACCCGCCAAGTGAGTCTGTTTCTGTGTTTCAAGTCTGGATAGTCTGTCTTGTATTTTCTTACATCCTTCCCATGCTGCTAGGCTGTGTCTCATATCACGACTCGCCAGCCACTGAGTTCCGTTCTAAAAGAACATTGTTCTAAACATAATTTGTCAGATCTTGTATCTTGTTAGAAATTATCTTAGTATGTATGCGAGAGTGGAATGTCAGAAGAACTCCATTGAAAATGTGTTTGTGTGTGTACATGTGTGTGTGCGCAATCTTGTTAGATCAGTTGCCTCTTATGCAGTTCATTATCCTATATTTATGAATATAATATTTTAATCTTGAGTTCTTAGGTTTTTTTTTCATGTGATTTGCATACTTATATTTCATAAAGTTTCATCTTGGATCCTTTTATATATATTTGTGCGTGTGTATATGTATGTAACCCCCGTGTGGTACCCGGATCTGCAAAGAATAGGACCACTGTACCCTACCACGCATGATCGTAAAAGGCGACTAAGGAGGGTTCGGCATAGGGTCAGCAACCATATCTGGTAAAAAAACTATCAGACTGCTACAGAAACGGAAGCAAGGGAAAAAACAAATGCAGGTGGAAGGAGAAATGCTTATCAGGAAACTGAGCCCACGAAGGTTGTGGATGAAAGCCAGCCACTGGAAGTCCCCAGCCCGACTGCAGACCTCCTGGAACCTAAACACAAGATGCAAATTGGCAGCTGGAATGTAAGAACACTTAACCAGACTGGAAAACTAGCACAAACCATCAAGGAAATGCACAGATACAAACTAGATATACTAGGAATACAAGAAGCAAGATGGACAGGACAAGGCAGAAGGAAATTAACAACACAGCACACAGAAGATACAATAATATGGTCAGGTAAAGAAGATCTTCATGAAGGAGGAGTAGCATTGATTATAACAAAAGAAGCATCAAAAGCATTGCTGAAATGGACACCAATAAATGAGAGATTATTATATGCACGCTTCAACTCAAGATTCATGAAGCTGTCTATTATAGTTTGTTATGCACCAACAGAAGCAGCTGAAGAGGAATTAAAAGAAGATTTTTATAACAGCCTCCAAGCCACAGTAGAAACAATACCCAAGCATGATATGCTACTCATCTTGGGTGACTTCAATGCAAAAGTAGGTGAAGAAAATGAAGATAGAAGAAGAATCATGGGAAGAGAAGGAATCGGAGAAATAAATGAAAATGGAGAATGACTGTGCAGTTTCTGTGAAGAAAACATGATGACCATTGGAGGGACAATTTTCCAACATAAAAACATCCATAAGGTGACTTGGAGGTCCCCAGATAAAACCACAGAAAACCAAATTGATCACATACTAATAAACAACAAGTGGAAACAGTCACTACAAGATGTGCGAGCAAGGAAAGGAGCAGATGTAGGAAGTGATCACAACCTTCTGGTAGCAAAAATAAAACTAAAATTAAGGAAAGCCAAAATCGGAGAACACAGAAAGATACGTTTTGATACAAGAAAACTGAAAGACCAGCAAACAAGAAATGAATTCTCAATAGTACTTAAGAACCGCTTCAGTGTCCCACAAGACGAAGCGGAAATGTCCATATTAGAGTTCAATAAAACACTACAGGAAACAGCAAAAGAGGTGCTGGGGTATCGGAAACAGAGAAAAGAGGAATGGATAAGCAAGACCACATGGGAAAAGATAGAGCAAAGAAAAGAAATCAAGAAAAAATTACTGAACACCAAATCACAACGGCTTAAAGAACAAGTTTTAAGAAATTATGCACAAAAAGACAAAGAAGTGAAGGAATCATGCCGTCAAGATAAACGTCAATACTATGACAACTTAGCAGAAGCAGCAGAGAAAACAGCATATGCAAATGACATGAAAATCATATACAAAATCACAAAGCAGATGACAGGTAACTTCAGCACAAGATGTGAGAGTGCAGTAAGAACACTAAAGGGATAACTGGTCAGTGGAGAAAGAGAAAAAATTGAAAGATGGAGGGAACACTTTAACACCCTACTAAACAGAACACAAGCAGAATAAACAATAGACTTACTTGAAGCAAAAATGGAACTAAACATCAATACAGGACCAATAACAATAAATGAAGTAAAGGAGGCAATAAAGAAGCTAAAATCAGACAGGGCACCAGGTGAAGATGAAGTGACTGCTGAGATGTTGAAAGCAGAAGAAACAGAAACACCAAAACAACTTTGCCGGATATTACAACAAATTTGGGATATAGAAAAAGCTCCAGAGGAGTGGAAAACTAGCCTTATAGTAAAACTACCAAAGAAAGGTGACCTCAGAGATTGCGGGAACTGGAGAGGCATTACCCTACTGCCACTCACCAGTAAAGTATTTTGCAGAATAATCATCAACAGAATTGTACCAACACTTGAAGAAAAACTTCGGAAAGAGCAGGCAGGATTTAGGAAAGGAAGATCATGCATAGACCACATATTTGTACTTAGACAAATATTAGAACAGGCAAATGAGTGGCATAAGCACAACATATGCATTGTTCATAGATTTTGAGAAAGCCTTTGACAGTGTCAACAGAGATGCAATGTGGAAAATCCTAAGATGGCATGGCATCCCCCATAAGATAGTAAATGTAATCAAAGCCCTATATGAGGGTTTTCAGCGCAAAGTGATCTGTGGAGAACATACCTCCAGCAGCTTTAGGGTACAAACAGGAGTGAAACAGGGATGTGTACTATCACCAACATTATTTATCTTGGCAGTAGATTGGTTAATGAAGGAGGCAACATCAGACAAACGCAGAGGATTACAATGGACCCTTCACACAGTGCTGGAGGACCTTGACTTTGCGGACGACATTTGTCTATTATCAAGCAGTCACAAAGATATGCAAGATAAAATAAACAAGCTAACTCAGAATGCAAACAACATAGGACTAAAGATCAACGTAGGAAAGACAAAGTTAATGAAGCAAAATGTGAACAACAGAAATGTACTCAGAGTAGATAACAAGTTAGTGGAGGAGGTCAACGAATTTGTATACCTTGGCAGTAGAGTAGTAGAAAATGGAGACAGCACAGAGGACATCAACAGCAGACTTACTAGAGCAAACCAGACTTTTGCAGTGCTGCAGACTATATGGAAATAAAAAAAAACTAAGCATAAATATGAAAATCAGGATATTTAAGAGTAATGTTCTAAGTGTACTACTCTATGGAAGTGAATGCTGGAAAATCACTAAAACCATAGAAAACAAGCTGAATTCTTTCCAGACTAAGTGTTTACGAAGAATTAGAAAAACATTTTGGCCAAACACTGTAAGAAATAACATCTTATTGGCAGAAATGCAGATGAAGCCAATGACAACAATTATTGAGGAAAGACGCTGGCGATGGTTGGGACATGTGCTCCGAATGACTGACAACTCACTACCAAAAATAGCACTAAGATGGACACCACAGGCGAACAGAAGTAAGGGTAGACCAGAAGAGACATGGAGAAGAACAACAGAAAGGATGCTGAGCAATAGAGGGCTCACCTGGGCAAGAGCAGAAAAAAAGGCGAAGGACAGGCATTTGTGGAAAACCCTTGCGGAAGCCCCATGTGCCCTGGGCACTTAAGGTTCAGAGAGAGAGAGAGAGATGTGTATGTAAAATATTCATGTAATTTTGTATACCTTATTAAATCGAGAGTGTGGGAAGCATGAAAGATGGAGTGATTATGGGCAGATTGTAAGATGGGCCTGTGCGTCCAATTCTTCACTATCTGAAAATAAAGATCATACATTCACTGTGAGTTTCTATTCTCATCAAGGGACTTGATGCCTACCATCTAAGCCTCTCCGGTCAGTGCTCTCTTTAGGGTCTCTCGAGGCCGACCTCTTTTCCTTTTTTTTTCCCACAGGTATGTCTTACGTGTGGAGTCCTAAATCACACCATTCCAGACTATCAACCAACTCCAAAGAAAAGACAACACGTTTGTATCAGTGAACTGGTTTATCAAATACTGTTCGTTTTCGTTTATTATTTTACATTTGTAAAAATGCTTACAACGTGAATGTATTGTGAACATGCACACAGTGCATATAACAACGATTATGACCAAATTCATTGTATGCCCCTACCATCAGAAACCAAAGATTAAAACTTGAAAAGTATAAAACACATTCTGACATAATTTTTTTGATGGGTTGTTTCCCCTGTTATTCGGACTTAAGGGGACCATTTTTTAAAACATTTAATGTTATTGGGCTGATCTCCCCATGACTCGATACGGTTGTAAAAGATTGTAGGTATTCATATTTTGCACGAGCCTTGTGTATGAACTCTGAGCCATGATAACTGTGAACGAAAATTTTGGGTGGTTGTACTGTGTAACAGAACTAACTTAGTTTGAGTCTTGTCTTTATTCTCAGCGGGACAGTAATATTCGTCGTGAAATTAGGTTCGAAGAAGAGAGACATACAATGTCTCTAGTGTTTCTTGTCTGTCTGTGGTGGAACAATTGGCCACTGCTGTTTCCTGCCAGTATTTTCAAGCTCTCTAGTGTTCCACCAGTAATGTGAAATATGGGATATTATTACCATCATCATCTGCAATCGTTCGGATCCATCATCATCTTGTTTCCCCATTAAACCTGTATTTGATTAAACCATCCAAAGATGTGTTGATCCTCCTATATTTAGTATCACTTTAGCTCGTTGAGCCTGGTGTTTCCTGTCTGAGTATATCTTATAGCTGATGTCGTCGTGTGTCCAAGATGTAAGACGGTTGCGTGTGAGTGCAGTCTACAATGACTGATCTGATATCATCTTCCTGTTTTTACCTTACAGTAAGCATACAAGAACTAAATCATGCTTTAATTCAACACTATCATGTGAAACTGAAACATGGACTTTAAAAGCTGGACAAGAATGGAACAAAAACTGGGCTCTAGAAATACCTAAATTCAGAAGAAGAAAAAAACTGCGTATAATGTTAGAAAGAAAATACGCAGAGAAGTACTGGAGCAACGAAACTGAAAGAAAAAAAATCATTAAAAGTATTGGAGCCAATTTTGGATGATAACAGTCAACAGAACATATAGACGTGCACTACTTATACATGTATCGTGCATCTGTCTATTATTCTGTGACTGCTAGTTACAGACACGGCAACACTTATAAAGACTCTATTACTTTCATGAAACTTCTGCTATAGAAATACTAACAAGGACAACACACAGTGAACAGTGTGAAGAATAAGTCCAGTGTGAGTAACATAAACTCACACTTTATTAATGGAAAAAATGAGTGATGAGAGGTGAGGGTGAGAGGCAGCTGATAACGTTATACAACGTTTCTGGCTAATCCACTTTCCGGCAAGAACTAATTTGCCAAATGGAAAGGGAGAAAACTCAACTCTCACACTACATAGAAGCAACAAGCATACAAAAAATGTAGTACAACATAAGAGTACACACTTACTACATCAAAAAGGATCACAGAAAATCTGTAGACCAAAGGTCTGTACAAAGATCTAAAAAAGGAACTAATTACACATTCTTTAGTTCAGCAAAGTTATGACAGGGAAAGAAATGCTTGACATTATGACACTAACAACTACCTGACTCTCTTACTGAAATCATTAATGAGAAATAATCTCATGTCTCCAAAAGGAGCATTCTATGCACAACATGACACAAATCACTAATACAATGCACTATAGGCTAGGAAAATCACATTCTCAACTAATCATGCCTAACAACGATCCTAACACATTCTCAAACGAGACTTAATACAAACTCATTCTAATCTCATAACCATAATTAATCCTATCTATCCATCCCCAAATCTCGTCCTCTCACTTCTTAAATATGTGCTAATTATTCCCCTAAATCTTCCCGAGAATCACTCAGACGAAAACTCACTGGACATCCAGAAAATAACTTTTCTGTTACTAACATGTCAAGGATAAGTTCATAAAAATCTCGTGGAATTTAGCGTCTCAACCCTGACCTTTCAAGTCAATTCTTGTACAACAAAAATACCAAAGGCTTTAAATCAAATGGTCAAAATATTAAAATACCCCGGATTATATCCCTTTTATGAGAATCCAACCATCGTAACAGTAAATTCTCCAATATACTGTTATAAACACCCAACCAACAGATCACCCAGTCAACAGAACCCCCCCCCCCCCCCCCACCAGACACCGTACAGAGGGAAACTAAGAGTCAAATTTTTTTAAAAAATCGTGGAACAGATGATTGTGCAGAGAACATGATCTGTATGATAACATGATGAAAAATATACTGGAGAGAACAAGCTGATAAAAAAAAAACAGAGGCAAAAAGAACACGAGGGCAGCCACGACTTTGGCTTGTTGGCAACATCACGAGCCTAGAGACTGGCAGGAAACAGTTTGTATAGGTAACGTTTCAAGAGAGCATCAGAACATACCAGAGGTCCTTCTACAGCAAAACCTCCAATGAACAGACGGAAAAAAAAAAGATGATAACGATAACAATTTTTTTCCCAATAAAAGATTCGCTGAAAAATCTTTCCGCTTTATTTAAACGCTATTTACAGGCTGAAAGAAAACACATAAGGGTTCTATAATGCTAGAGACCATTAAACCACATATAACGTTCATGCACCAAAAGCGCTTATATGTTGTGACAGCTTACGTTTGGTTGACTCTATAAAAATAACGAGGGGGGGGGGGTTCAGAAAGCACACGGGGTGCAGTGAGAAGGATGGAGGAAGTACCAGATGGGCTAACACTGTGTATTAACATCTGTAAAATATTCCGCAAATGTCTTCTAGCTCCGGAAGAGATGTTAGTCACAATCGATGCCCATATAGAGCAGAGGTGTCACCCTGAGGGAGATACTGCCCTAGATATAGGGTGACGTTGTCGTTATAGGAGCGGTGGAAGGTGTAGATGATATGGAATCACCCCCTCGAGTGGTTTTCACAGTATGCAAGGTGTCCGGTAAGTAATGAGACTGATTCCATAAAATTTGAGTTGTTCAAGATATACTTACATATACTTAAAATTCCTCGCAATAACATTCTTGAGAATCAATACACCGTTGCCAGCGGTTCTGCCACGCGTAGTACCTCGTCTGCAAGTTTTGAACAGGGATCTCCTTCAAAGCATTCGTCGCGGCAGCTTGCACGTCATTAATAATCCCAAGATAGTGACTTTTCAAGCTTGATTTGAGCCAGGGAAACAAAAATAAGTCAGACGGAGCCAAGTCCGGGCTGTAGGGAGGTTGGCACAGCGTTGCTGCGGTTTGTTTCGCTAGAAACTCTCTCACTACCAGCGACGCATGGTTCGGCGCATTGTCGTGGTGAAGAACCCAGGTGTTGGCTATCATTGTCGTGGTGAAGAACCCAGGTGTTGGCTATCTCCGGGTGGACACGAGCGACTCTGTTCTTCAGCCGTTTAAGCACTTCTACGTAAAACGCTGCGCTGATCATTTGTCCGGGTGGTACGAACTCCTTATGGACAACACCTTTAGAGTTAAAAAAAAAGACAATAAGCATCGATTTCATCTTCGAATTGCACATTTTATGGGGGACCTGTTCATCTTCGGCGCTCTCTCTTCCTTCGTCGAACGTCTTGTGCCACCGAAACATCTGTGCTTTCGATAAAGCATCCTTCCCGTAGACTTTCTGTATCATAGCAAGCGTCTCGGTCGCGGATTTTTCAAATTTAACACAAAAACTTTATCGCTGCTCGACAATCCTTTGCATTTTGACCGTCACGCCGCGCTTACACAGCTGTCCACTTTGCAAGCAATCCGCACTCTGTAAAAGCCCAGAGTTAAATAATGAGATATTGATCCTTTACTTAAACCCCTCCCCCCCCCCCCCCCAAAAAAAACCCTTCAGGCCCGGAGAATCCGCCCCCTGGCCCTGCTGATGGGCTGAATAAAATAAGTCTCATTACTTACCGGACACGCCTTGTATGTACTATAGAATCTGGTAACCCACTAAACTGAAGAAACGAACCTTCTACATTGCTATTACAGATTCTGGACTGGGGCAGTCTGCCTACAAGACACATATGAGAGTCTTCGCTCATCACTCCTACCCGTCGCTCTTGTCTGTCGTACATAAACAATAACATACTTTCTTCTTCTGCCGGACCCTGTACATTTTGGTTTACACACATGGAGCGGTTTGTTGCTTTCTCCAATATTACCTGGTATGTCCGCGTTACAGCTGCTCTAGGTATGGGGGCTACGGACCCTGTCTTTATACATTCCTGCAAATTATATATTGTTCTTTTTCTTCTGCCTTCTACATCTCCCTCCCTCACTCAATGGCTGGGCCTTCTAAGTGGACCAGCCTCTCTCTCTCAAGTTTGAATAATATTATTAATGTACTAAATTCCCGCTAAAGCGCCAGTTTCAAAGTTACTATTATTACATCTAGGCCGAAAATATCTGTTATTCTTGTTTACATTCCGTAGGAGTTCAAAATTATCGCTTCTTGTGAACACACAGCCTTTTCGGTCGTTATTGGCTCGCTTTTAATCCTGCTCTTTGTGTCAAGTGATCTACTCTGACGTCACACGGATTTGTTTTCAAAGAGTTTTCAGTTACATCATGTTTTGCTTACACTGATGCGCAATGCTTACGAGTGCAATCATCTACACCCCGCAGTGAAAGCAGACATTTTCCTTTCCTGGAAGCTGGAAGCTGTTTTTCCTTAAAAATATTCTCAAACAGCAGCCGACATCAGTGTGAGGTAACGACAGCGGGAATTCGACCTGCAGACTTTCAGAAAGATCTTGGGACTTGTTCTAGCAGTTATGTTATATTTCTTTCATATGTTAAAAGAGTTATCAATGCTTAGGTATTGCTTTGAAAAAGACAGTAGCATAAAGGTACGTATATTTCTTTAAAAACAAGCGCAAGGAATCTACGTATATTTCTTTAAAAAACAAATACAGACATTCGTTAATATGTCCATACACTATTTACAATGTTAGCTCTAGGATAATGTACAAAAGGCTGTCCTGTGGGTGAATTCTGAAAGATCAAAGAGTTGGATTTACAACGACAGATAAAAATGACAGATTTACAAACTAGATAGACTTTATCTATCAAATGTATCTCATAACTTGCCTGTAAGAAACCTGTCTGCGAACGCATGTTGCAACAACATAAAACTCCCTCAATTTCCTGCCCTCTCCATCATTCCTATCCCAACTCTTTTCATCTCCCTACCGTGCTCTTTCTGTCTTAACCTTAACATATTCTGACTGAATTAAACGTTTTAGTACAGGGGTTCTCAAACTTTTAACAATTATAGTACTCCAATGGATTTGCCAAATATGTCCCTATGCTTGCTTCGTTAGGCTACAATAATAATAATAATAATTACGACTGTAAAAGTTGTTGAAATGATTTTACAGTAAATATGGACACACAGTAACATAAAAGCTAAAAGAAAATTTGTAATCTAATAATTTTTGTAACTGCTCGGAGATCAAGTCCCATATTCCATCACTTGCTTCTTATGCTCCTGAAAGAATATGGATTCCCCCCACCCCGTTTAAGAACCTCTCGTTTTAATACACAGACTCACTGTAGCTCACCTACTTAGAGAGTCACATATATACCACACCCTGACAAATGCAAAAAGCAATCTCATGATGGAATCAGCCGTATGGCATTTCGGAACAGACTTAACAAGGAATACTATTTTTTAATTTTTATTTTCTTGTTCATTTATTGTCAGATGTTGCGTTGGTGAACGGTTTTTTTTTTAACGATCTTACGCATTTATGATAAAATCTGTTGCTTTTCTTTCCTACAAAACTGTAACAGTATACATTCTTTGGAGTTATTTACTCGGTTTTCATGTTTACGTTGCGACTTTAACTGGCTGAACCTTTCTCCCGCGACTCATATTGGATTAGTTTTTTCATTTATTCTATTCCCTTCTCTCTCTCTCTTTATTTTTTCCCTATGGGTTTTCAATGAATGCAGGTTTTCAAACCTTCTCATGGCATGTTCAAAGAATTGTATATTTCTTTGAGTTTAATTATTTTTCTTTGTTATTAAAATTGTATATTTCTTTGAGTTTAATTATTTTTCTTTGTTATTAAAAATTATCTGAAAACATCATTTACAAAAACAAAAACAAAAAACCTTCTGCCCTTGTTATACGATGCAATTTTCTCCAAAACCTGTTCTCTGCAGTTTCAAATGTCTGTTCTCTGCAGTTTCAAATGTCTGTTCTCTGCAGTTTCAAATATCTGTTCTCTGCAGTTTCAAATGTCTGTTCTCTGCAGTTTCAAATGTCTGTTCTCTGCAACTTCAAATGTCTGTTTCTTCTGTTTAATATTTGTCTGTTTCTTCTGTTTAATGTTATCTTTTTCACCTATTTAATGTTCGCCTGTTTCATCCGTTTAATGTTCGTCTGTTTAATCTGTTTAATGTTCAAATCTCATAATCACATTTGCTGTATTTAGCACCACAACAATTATTTTACTCATTGCCAAGGTCATTCTTCTCCTATTTATTAACGTTCCTTTGTTACCTTTATTTCCAGCACAGACAGCCAGAACACACATGAAAAGAATCAACCAGCACTCGATGTGTCACCGAAATATGAGGAAAAGGTTTCCCTCTGTCGTGTATGTCGATCTACACGTCCGAACTTCCAGTCAACCAAAGCTTATTTTTCTTATCTTATAAATCAAGAAAGAAGTAACAAAAACTTCCGCGCAGGGGATCTTTTTTTTTTTTTTCATTTTCAGTCAAAAGAACACTCAGTCAACAGAAACCCCCTCAACAAAGGGATTTTCTTACATGTTGTGTTTCTGTTTTCATGTATGTTTCCGAATGATAGATCTGTTATGTTAGTTTCTTATTTTTGAGCGGTTTTGTTTATGCCCTGAATTTTTTGTGCTTAAGCTTTCAGTTTTACTCTCCCTCTACGTCCTCAATCAAAGTAGGTCACTCTTTTGTATTCGAGAAGATCGTTATGTCTGCTACAACATAATCAAGAATCGGTGATGGATTATGCACTATAAAAGGTCCATATGCTAAACTTTGTAAGGGTCCCGCCTATTCATACCTAAACCGTTCATATCTCAATATATGGCATGATTCCCCGCCAGATGAGAGCTCTATTATTACTAATGACTTTGTATGACACGGGCCATACGTAACTAGTACGTTTCTCTCAGCATTTTACTTCTCAATAAACGTATTAATTACGTCTTCAATCATTTTCATGTAAATAATGTTTATTCCGTATTTAGTCCCCGTCCCCCAACCCACCTCATGTCTTTTCGGGCTTTGGCTTCGAAAGTGACTGAAAGGAGGTGATAATGGGCTGTCACGTTAAGAGAATGACATTAAGAGAATCCTTATCACGAACAGCTCTGATGTGGATTCCACAGGCCGACCCAAAATAAGCAAGGGACGACCCAAAAAGAGATAGAGACGCACGGAAGAGAGAATGCTGATGAACAAAGGACTGAGGTGGGAAACAGCCAAGACGAAAGCGAAGGCCCGACAAAAGCGGATATCTCTTGCTACCGGAAGGACGTGTGTCTTTGGCACTGAAGGGACGAGAGAGAGAGAGAGAGAGAGAGAGAGAGGCAGGCTTAGACTCAATCTGCTTAGAGTAGTTAAAAGATCTACGGAAATCTCTTTGATCTGTTGTTATGTATGGCACGCAACGTCCAGTAGCCACATAATTTGAAATTTCACGTTTTGACACTCATATCCCCAGGTCTGACAGCTTGCCTGCTTGTGTCTGTTACACAGGGGATTTTCTTACAAGTGGACCTCCCTGGACCGGTGTCCAAGGCACACTGGGCTTCCACAAGGGTTTTCGCACAAACGCCTGCCCTTCGCATTTCTTCTGCTCTTGCCCAGGTGAGCCTTCTATTACTCACCATCCTCTCTGATGTTCTTCCCCATGTCTTCTCTGATCTGTCCTTAATCCTGTTTCCCCGCAGTGTCCATTTCAGCGTTAATTTTGGTAACGAGCTACCAGTTATCTGGAGTACATGCCCCAGCCATTGCCAGTGTCCTTCCTAAATAATCGAAGTCAATGGGTTCATCTGCATCTCTGCCAGCAAGGTGTTCTTTCTTGTGGTATTTGGCCATAATATTCGTGTAATCCTACGTAAACATTTGGTCTAAAAGGAATTCAGTTTATTTTCTATGGTTTTGTGCTTTTCTAGCATTCATTTCCGTATAGCAACACACTTGGGAGATGACTTTTAAATAATGCTGATTTTCGTTTCCTTGGTCAGCTTTTTTTGTATTTGTGTATACTGGGAAGGATTGCGAAAGCCTGGTCTTCTCTAGTTTGAGATAATCAATAACTGGAAAAATTCAAGCTCATACACAACCTAGTATGGGGAATTAACGTGGAAAAACACGTAAATATGTAAAGAGAGAGAGAGAAAGAGATAGGCAGAGAGAGAGGGAGATTGACTGATTGATCTTTATTTCAAAAGGATTAAGAACTGGGCACGCAGGCCCGTCTGATATTCTGCCCTTTATCATACAACTTTCACTCTGTTCCAGACATTCTACAAATATGCTGTTCATATAACAAACATAATTAACAACAAAGTAACTACATACACATAAAATGACTAACTACATACACATATAAATGACTATCTACCAAACAAAAAATCATTACTATTCAGAATAATGAGTTCGGTGTCTGTAAGAGTAGTCTAAAATAACTGTGAGATAGATAGTTAGACAGACAGACAGATAGTGTGTGTTTGTTTGTTTGTTTTTGTACAGGTAAGATGATGAAACTCGGGACTCAACAAACAGGACAAACTTTTCTCGTATATATACTGGTAGCTTCCAAAGACAGCTTCTCTTCCTGCTGAAGTTGGAGGTTCGATTCTCAGCAATTCTCTTTCCACTTCATTTTCTCTCGTTTATATGTGCTTGGACATTCTCCGATCTGTGTATACAACTTTTCATTCTCTTTGCTCTACGGTCTTTGTCTATAATTATTTTTCTTTCCCTCTGTATATTATCTGGGTGCGAAGATGCTGTCCGATTTTGCAGTCAGCGAACCACGGCTGACCAAGACCCTGCTCCATTTCTCCTTTAGTACCCCTAGTAACAGGTCTAGCATGGCTAACGAGGCAGTGATCGCACAGTTGCCATGGTAGTGGGGTTTGGACTGCCCACCCTCCGCCTTTTAGTCTCACTCGGGGACTGACACAAAAAAAAAAAAAAACAGCATAACCCGTTGCCAATCCGGCACGATGGTGTGCCTCAACATCTTCGCCACATCGGCTGCAAAGAACAACAGTTTGCAGTTTCTGAGAGAAACAAGAGAAGGAAAATTACATTGTTTACAGTTTTTAATGAGTAACCCTACCTACCTTATTCTCATTCTAATGATATAACGTAACTATTACTCTTGTATCTAAAAGAGAAGACATCTCAGAATTTTGATTATGTAATCTTAAAAAAAACATAACTGCATTTGCCAGGACTACTCTCCCAGTTACTGCTAACATACAATCAAGATTCTACGAGTTCATACAATTTGCCAGCCTGTACCTTATTTTATATTTGTGGCCGAAAGATATCATTAGTTATGTGATAGTTTATAACAGATATTACTATGATTTAACTATTAAATAGTATTAAAATATGTCGTTGGGCTTAGTTTTGTTTTTTTTTTTTGACCGTCGGTCCATTATTTTCTATGATCGGCAGTTGGTTACTTATTTATTTTTATCGGTTGCTGAGTCTTAAGTTACTGCAATTATGTCCAAGATGGACACCCGTAAAAGATAAAACAGATCAGTCCAGGACAAGAAATCCTGGCGAAGACTGGCACTGTGCTCTAAATGGGAAATATGTTTAAAGATGTTAAAATATTTTACAGTGAATATCACTTCACTCTAGACAGGTCCGTGGATGCCCCGATCTACACGTCAAAAGAAGGTTCTCTGAACAGGTGCACTCACTCCGAAGTACAGAGGAGAGGGAAAAGGTAACAGTGACATACACCACTGCTTTCAGTGAGTAGAGCTAACGATTCGACCCACTCTCACGAATGACAAGAAGGTTAGACGATTAAGCGAAGGTGCCACCGAAACCAGCCCTTCCTATCCCGCCTTCTTTACCCCTATTTGGGGGCATAGGCCACCAACAAGGGCTTTTCATTTATTTCTGTCCTGCGCTGTTTCACAGATCTTCGTGAAGAAGCCCCTTTCTCTCCCAGGATTAATTTTTCCTCTTGCCATGCTCGTGTTGACGTTTTCGAAGCTGAGGTATTTTCACAGAACTGGGTAGCTGGCCCTATGTCCATCCCTCCTCTTTTCTCATCCGGGCTTGGGACCAGCCACGTCGGAGATCGAAACCAGTAGTGATGTACAAATACTGACACCTACAGCTCATCATGATCATGTCCCACCTCAAAGTGAGTGCTCATAGAAAAAGCCTGCATTGCTGCTTCAGTAAAGCTAACTGGGTAAAGCTCGCCTTGATCCCCCCATCCCCTCCCTTTCCATGCTGACAGAATCTATGAAGAAGTTCATTTCTTGAATCCCCCTTCTCATGTCTGCTTGCAAAACCTGTATAATCCATTCCCCAACAGACATAATGGGTAGATTATTTCAACATCACCAAAGCGTTTGCTACAAACACCCCCCCCCCCAAGAAAAAAGAGATAAAAGCTTGAGGGGAGGGGAGGGGAGGGGAGAAGAGTCAGAAGAAGAGCAAACACGAAATTCTAGAAACATCTCAGTGCCCCGTCCTCCAGGGAAAGAAGCTCGTGGGCTGGTTTCTGTGATATAAACAAGTCGTGGCAAAGTAAAGAAAACAAAATCAATCAGTCTAGCCCGTGTGGGGAAGACAGAAATCGATTACGACCAGACACTGAGAATTTTGGTGGCGAGTCTGCCACGTCCTGCACGCCTGAAGATAGAATAAGCTATCGATTGATACCAGTGAGAAAAATAAATGATGTTTTAGAGTATCGATAAACAACATGATTACAAGCAATCAACAGTCACTAAATGTCGAGTGCGGCAGTCGTGCTTGTTCACGTATTTCGATTATTGATATTTTTCATCAGCTCATTTTGGTGGCTGTGTCGAATCAAATACTTGTACCGTCCACCATCTTTTCTCTCCGCCTTCCACATTTTCCAGTCCGAATTCTTCTCATTGCAGATGAAGCCACTGACAACAATTATTGAGGAAAGACGCTGGCGATGGTTGGGACATGTGCTCCGAATGAATGACAACTCACTACCAAAAATAGCACTAAGATGGACACCACAGGCGAACAGAAGTAAGGGTAGACCAAAAGAGACAAGGAGAAGAACAACAGAAAGGATGTTGAGCAATAGAGGGCTCACTTGGGCAAGAGCAGAAAAAAAAGCGAAGGACAGGCATTTGTGGAAAACCCTTGCGGAAGCCCCATGTGCCCTGGGCACTTAAGGTTCAGAGAGAGAGAGAGAGAGAGAGAGAGAGAGAGAGAGAGGATTCTCATTATATGCCAAATGAAAACTGTCTCCGGGTTACGAAGGTCCGATTTATGTGCAACCCATAGTTTTGAATGACGTTTCGTAAGATATGTTACATCAAAAATTCAAGTTACATACAATGGTTCGTAATAACAAACATACCTTGGGCCGCACATACAGATATTGCGCGCCTACAGCAGTACGTCAGTTCAGTGTTTTTAATGCATAGAAAGTGCATTGTATACGATATTTACTGACGTTAAATACGAACCGTCCCTACCTATTCCGATGTAGGTACAAACTCGATTTACGGAAAGTAGCGAAAGTCGTTCGTAACTCGGGGATTGCCTGCAGTTTTAAATTAGTTTTTTCAATGGTTTGCCATGTTAACTTCCAAGACAATTAACATCTTTATTCCGCATAAGAAAGCACACATCTGTTACCTACGCTGATCTGTTAGTTTAGCACTAGGAAAAACTTTAGTTAAAAAAAAACATGGCTAAGCCTCATTACATCACTACTAATTTTTTTAAAATTCAAATGAAAATCAAATACTGTAACTTTCTAAGTCTGGGTATTGGACTACACCACCTACCATGTCACAGAGTAAGAGTAAGGAAGAGGCTGGTGTGGGGGTGGGGTGGGGAGAGAGGAGGGCGGAGGAGAGGAGAAAGAGAGAAACTGGGGGTGGGGGATGAGTGAGAGAGAGAGAGAGAGAGAGATTTATCGTTTCATTGTCCAGGCTTGGTAGCCCTGGTTTTTTTATTTTTTTTTGGTCTGGTTAGGCACTGTTTCGAATTTGCTGATGTTGCTTTCGGTGGAGTAACAAAATTTAAACTGAGGAATGTTTTGAATTCCAACAACAACAACAATAACATCTTTTATTTCTTCCTCGTCATTTTTGTGACAGGTTACAACTCTGAATAAATAAAAGTAATATAAGAATGATATATAAAGCTACTTACCTTCCGTATTTTCCCTCGTCCCCATCGCTGTGGCCTTAGAATGTCCCGCAGTATCCAGTTTTGTCTTAAAATTGATATCTTCTTTATGTACAAGATGTACGGAATGTTAATCCTTGTTCAACGCTTTACCACGGTAAATCAATCTATTGGCTGTGCTTGTCTTTGTAATCCTGATGATTAAATCTCCACACGTTGAAAAATATTGGCTCTGTAGAGTGAAAAAAATCCAGTATCTTATAACAGGCCAAGCAAAGACTGCGTTTCAGAGAATTATAAAAAATATTATGCAACACATCCTGATCAATGAATGTTAGAAAACGAGTCCTAGAATGCTAGACTATTATTAAATGGAAGCAGGTCTGCACAAAAGTCATTGGAAACAGCAGAAATATGGTTTATCAGAAGAATCTGTGAATTCACTGGACAGCAAAAATAACTAATGGAGAATGTTTGAGAAGAGCTGGAGATACAAAACAAAAAAAAGTGTTGTCAAAAAAATTAAGAGAGAGACAATGCACTTTCATAGGACATGCAATGAGAAGAGGGGGCATAGACAAAAGAACAGAAACTCGACAGAGGTTCAAACAGTTTTTTTTTAAAAAAAGAACAAATAGAATCTTTTTAAAAAGATTCAGTCAAGTGTACCGTTATGAAATAATAAAAATAAAAAAAAAGCTGTAAATGCAGAGCCGCGAAGACAAGTCAAATAATCATCAAAACGAAACGAACATAATGCAACAGTAAAATAAACCGTATGGAATGTTTAAAGAAAACAACACAGATAACAAAACACCAATACTTCCGTGTACAGAAAACTATGCAGACACCAATTAAACATTTACACGCTGTATATAACTTTAGGTAACAGAGGTGTGGTTCATTAGAAGAATGTTGAGAATACCAAGGACAGCTAAAATGACAAACAGGGAATGTCTAACAAAACAAATGTAGATAGAAACATAATTAAATACATAATAAAACGAAATTCAGCATTCACTGGACACAGAAGGGGAGGGTCTGAAAACATAGTGACAACAGGAAAGATAAATGGGAAGAGAGGCAAGGGAAGACCAAGAGGGGAAACAAATCATGGAAAGTCTAACGCAATGGCACAACAACAACAAAATCACCAAGATAATGGAAAATATCAACGATCGAGATCTGTGACGAAGTATGGCCGTCAACGCCTGCCGGCACAGCACATGATGATGATGATGACGACGATGATGACGTCGTAATGTTTTCCATCTGATTCATTTCAGAAAAAAAAACTATCAAGAAGTTCAACTATACCGAAAAATCTAGAGGAATGTAAACGAAAATGGTGTTTGAAAAAAAGACCAGGAATGAAAGGGAACTACAACGACCAATGGGAACCTAGCAGTATCTCATGATCTTTATCTAGTCTAGTTGTCGCTTCCGTTGCGTTTCATTACTGTATTAGAAACGGGCCACATACAGAAATACTGGAAAGAAAACCGCACAGAAATACTGGAAAGAAAACCGCACAGAAATACTGGAAAGAAAACCGCACAGAAATACTGGAAAGAAAACCGCGGCATATTAATGATAACCCCGCTGTCGGTACTACGTACAAAGTTGTCATTTCCAAAGTAAACTAAGTCATGCTTAGTGCGGTTATATTTTGATTTCTACATAGAAGTGTAAGAAACGGGAATAATGCGAAGAGACGGTTGCGTTTAGCTCTTTATGAGTGTGATGATGTCAATAATAATGATAGCCACGATGCATCAGTAAAGGTTTCGATCTCTTGCGATGCCAAATGAATTTCAGTGCTTGATATACTATTTCTGGACCCAGTGCAGTGTTAGATGTAAAGGTCAGTCTTCGCTGTCAGACGGGACATACGCAGACATGTTTTTATACGTGTTTCTCTCCAGTTAAATCCCTGAAGATACTTTCCCCTGAATGATAAATAATTCAGAATCATTCTCTGGAGAATGATTTATCAAACGATACTGTATGACAGAGAGAGGCACAGAGAGAGAGAGAGAGAGAGAGAGAGAGAGAGCACGCAATACAGTGATAAACGCATAACATCCACATGGAGCCTGCTGCTGCTAGATTTTCAACTACATGGATCTATAGATTATTAACCACGCCCAAAACAGTAACACATTTCGGAATGTATTTAACGAACCAAATCTACAGATTATTAACTATATTCAAAACATAGTAACATATTTGGGAGTTTGGGGTTGCATGTGTTAATTTCGTTATTCGGAACAATTAAAGGCGATTTTCAAGTTGGCATGTCCAAACTCTCCTTTCTCTCGTGCCACTCTGTCCTCCAAAACCTCTCTTTCCTTCTCCCCAGAACACTCTTTTCTGTTTGTAGTCTGGACCAGCAGAGTAACATTTCCTTGGTAAGGCAACACTTTTCATAAACTTGCTACTCAAACAGAAAGCCTAGTGTTACAGATAAGAGAAGTCATAAATTACTGCAAACCCACGTTACGCCTGCTTCAGATCAGTGATTCTCAACATGGGGGTATTTGGGAACCAAATAACGGGGGTTATGGAGCTCGATCTGCGATCAAATGATGGTGGTTATGGTGCTCGATCCGCGAAACAAAATTTTTTGCACCAATTATAAATAGAACTACCATCGTAAATTATATATATGTGTGTGTGTGTCCGAGTGGCGAAGTGGTTAGTGCACTGGTCTCTCATGGCGAAGGTCGGGGGTTCGAATCCGGCCGGAGGCACCCCCGTCACCCAGCTGTAGAAATGGGTACCCGACTTCTTCTGGAGTTGGGGAAGAAAAGGCGGCCAGGCGTGATACTGACCATATCACCCGCTAGTGAGCTGACAGGTCAAGGAAAATATGGGCACTAACACCACATCCCTATGCGCCTCTAAGGCATGACGGGATTACCTTATATATATATATATATATATATATATAAAATTTGACATATTCAATATACCTGTGTTTATATACCAACATAAAACAAGCAATTCATGTCTTTATAAGTCATGCAGGAAACTCTCTATTGTAGAGAGCGGAACAGCAACACCACAACTCCTTCAGATCATCAGGAGGAAGAACCCTTCCCCTCTTCAGACAAGTGTTTCGGCCCTATTAAACTCCTGACACTAAGAGGGGAGGGGCCCTCTGGGTCATGACTACCTGGTCTTGTGAGTATCTAATAGAACTGCTGATGATTTCAACAGTTTGTTGAAGCAGGCATGAAGACACACTAGGCAATCCAACAAGGGTCTGTGTTCGTGAAAAGTTTACGGATTCAGGCTACAGACGAATGTAATAACTTACATTCAAAGGCCCAGACATAGTAAGAGGTTCCCCTTTTAGTCCACGGGGACGGGGACTTTAAAAAAAAAACAAACTTGTATATTTGGCGTTTACAAATGATGGTATAATTAGAAACAACGAAGATTGTGTACAACAAAGTCTGAGAGCAAGGTAGGTAGGAGTAGAATGAAAAAAATATATATAGGCAAAGCACTTAGAACATGATAGAAAGAGGAAGAGCAAGAGAATGACCGAAAATTGAATTCTGGACTCTAGTAAGGCAACTTACAGGACTCCATTAGAACAAGCAACCAATACAGGACAGTTTAACGGACTTCAGTAGAACGAGCAACCAATAAAAGACAGCTTAACGGACTTCAGTAGAACGAGCAACCAATAAAAGACAGCTTAATGGACTCCAGCAGAACGAGCAACCAATACAGGACAGTTTAACAGACTCCATTAGAGTTTAACGGACTCCATTAGAACAAATAACCAATAGAGGACAGCTTAAACGGACTCAATAGAATGAGCTGTCCTCTATTGGACAGCTAACCACTGGCTGACCAAGCGACTCTAATGTGAACATTAACGCTGAACTGTTAGTTGACTGTTTAAAAGAGACTTATTTCGGACAGTAACTGATCATACTGTTTACGATACGCTGATTTAATGTATGAGTTGTCTGTTATCCTCTGGAGTGCTAGAAGACGTAGGGCAACAATTTATAAAAAAAATGCTCTCATCTTATTCTCGCCTATGATATACTACCGATTCTATGAATAACTAACAGTACTAGCAGGTCAAATTCCCCCCCTCCCCCACACCTCCACTTTGGTGCACGTTTTGGAGGGTAGTACTAGTATTCTTAGAACATACTACGCCAAAGCAATGCATATCCTGATGTTTCATGTAATATGCATAAGACGCACCTACATGACCGCGCACAAGGGGGACAACTATGATAAATCATGATGCGTACTTAGTGCAGGACTGCCACAGTGAGAGCGTATCAGTCATTATCTCCTAGGAATTGAACCATTTTTCCTTACAGAGAAAGGTGCTTTTTTTCTTCACTTGACTGCTGCATATCTTAAATTTCCAGAGGATATTCATTTGGCCGACCGCTCCATTCTTGCCAATTCACTTTTATGATCCACGTTAATATTTCTTGTGTATTAATTCATTCATAAATCGGCGTGTCCGCTGGAGTTCGTGACCATGTTTCTCCATTTTGTGCGATCTTTGGCATTCATAATCAGGACTTTTTTTTTTTTCCTCCAGTGCTATTTGATCTCCGTTCAGAATTTTTTTCCTTTCCCCCTGGGTCTCCCTTTTTGTTTATTTGGGTTTTTCCAGAACTGTCAACTTCTTCAGAATTGTAATGAATATTAAAGAATATATGTTAGAAGAACTGTGGTGAAAATGTATTTCTGTTTATGCATGCGCCTGCTTGTGTGTGCGAGCGCTATTTTGTTAGGTTAATTACTCCTTTTCTTACACTGTGAATGTAATAGTTTAGTTTTACACTCTTTTGATATGTTTTTTTTTCTAATGTAATTTGTATACTTGTATTAAACTGAGTGTGTGGGAAGAATGAAAGACGAGCCTATGTCCCCGATTCTTTACCCTTTAAAAACAAAGATCATTCATTCATTCATTCTTTCATTCTTTCAGTTCTCATTTTTATGGATGAATTTATTAGAGAATGAACGTGCGGTGGCGATTTCCTTTTGTTTTCTGTCGGTTTGTGCACTTTTCTTCCAGGTTTTATTCCTCTATAGAAAGAAACCAACCTACAGATCAGTGCGGATAACGGCTTTCTCTCTCTGAACCTTAAGTGCTCAGGGCACATGGGGCTTCCGCAAGGGTTCTCCACAAATGCCTGTCCTTCGCTTTTTTTTCTGCTCTTGCCCAGGTAAGCCCTCTATTGCTCAACATCCTTTCTGTTGTTCTTCTCCATGTCTCTTTTGGTCTACCCTTACTTCTGTTCCCCTGCGGATAACGGCTTTACTACTTCATATACGATAGTTAATCTCTGTCGGTCTGGTTAGCTGAGTGGCTAGGCGCTCGGTTACTAATCCAGTAGTACCGGGTTCAAGTCCCAGCAGCAGGATTCTTTCTGGAAACACACACACACACACAAAAGGCCCCGCGGTCCACCCAGCCTCTTAAAAACAGGTACCAGGGAAATCTGCAAAGGTAAATACGGCCAGGCGTGATACTGACCATATCACAGTTTCATGTGCGATGAATATGCATTTAGTGCCATGAAAACGTTACCCATATCTAATATAGTATGTTGAATATACGGTGTGTATTTACAAAAGTATTTATAGAACGAACACACTGCTGGCGAGATTCTTCCGATGCCGCGCGTGGAGTGAAGCTCCTCCCGGTCAAGGAAGAAACTGCGGAAAAGAAATAAGGGTTGCTGTGCGGCGCTGATGTGAAAAGGTGAAGGAAAGGATAAAGTGAAGTTTAATCGATATGTCCAGTAGTAACGCTGCGAAAGCTACACATACCACGGCGTCTCTGCTCTAGAGGCCGGCCAAGTCCGAAATACACTTACACTGGTGAAATATGCCTAAACCGGCATACACGAGGGGTGAAACTTGATGGCTAGGCATGTCACGCTACCTCCGCTCTAGAGGTAGGTCACGCCCGATATACACCCATACTGGTGAAATATGCCTAAACCGGCTCACACTAGGGGTGAAACTTGAAGGCTACATATGTCACGGTACTTCTGCTCTAGAGGTTGGTCACGTCCCAAACACGCCCATACTGGGATAATATGCCTAAACCAGCTCAACCCAGGGGTAGAAGTCACTAGTGGCGAGGATTCGTCCTCCTGGACAAAAGCTCCATCCTGGTCACAACTAGGAAGGGTAGCGGTCACGACCACAAAATGCTGAAGTTGGAGACACTGGACCAGGGCAGTCAAGATAGGCAACCACCTATCACCCGGCGGGGATGTCTCTCTCTCTCTCTCTCTCTGAACCTTAAGTGCCCAGGGCACATGGGGCTTCCGCAAGGGTTTTCCACAAATGCCTGTCCTTCGCCTTTTTTTCTGCTCTTGCCTAGGTGAGCCCTCTATTGCTCAACATCCTTTCTTTTGTTCTTCTCCATGTCTCTTTTGGTCTACCCTTACTTCTGCTCCCCTGAGGTGTCCATCTTAGTGCTATTTTTGGTAGTGAGTTGTCAGTCATTCGGAGCACATGTCCCAACCATCGCCAGCGTCTTTCCTCAATAACTGTTGTCAGTGGTTTCATCGGCGGGGATGTATGCGTATCCTAATCACGCTGAGGTTTTCCGCTAAGAAAGTCCAACGCTGGACTGGATGGGCAACCACCTCTCACCCAGCGGGGATATACTGATATCCAAAACACGTCGAGGTTTTCCGGTGAGAAAGTCCAACTCTAGACTAAACTGGTGCAACGAAATCCACGGTGTCACGCAATCCCGCTTCTGAGGCCCACCAAGAATACAGGCTCAAGCCCTACGATACTCTGAACCTCTTGTGGTCCTCTCGGGGATCTCGTGTGGTCCTTTCGGGGACCATATGAGGGACCACGGGACTTAATGAGGACCACAGGCATAAATTCAGTGGGATCACAGGGCGGTCTTGGTGGTAGAAGCGAACGAAGAAGAAGAAAATATAACGAACACATTCGAGTACCACGCAGTTAAGCTAGGGGTATAGCTTTGTGATATGAAGATGCCTTACGCCGTCACGAGATCAAATATGCTCATATCGTTTTCTGAAAATATAATATTAAATACAGAGCAATTCATAAGATTATTTTAACTGACTGATCACAATGATATATTTTTATATTTTAAAAAATATTCTTTATGCATTTCATACTTTTCTGTGCATTTTGGACTAAATTCTTTAACGATTATCTTCTGCAGTAAAAGTCTTAACATAACCTGGATATCGTGACCAACTTTCAATCCTCCATCGGGCAGGAACCAACTGGAAGGGGTTATTTTAGTTCAGTTCACACAAACTGATATGTTAGCGTAGCCCACGCCTTACAAACGACTTTTGTCTACGCGTGGGTTTTGTGTGGGCAGTGTGTGGGTTTGCTTTGTAAAGGTGAAGAATGTGATATGAAAGTGGTTAGACCTGCTAGTCGTGTGATACTATCCTATCACATTTGCTTGGCATGATACTTTTAGTCGGTATGGTATGAATGTTTGCAACATATACTGGAAAACATAACAGCATGATAAAAAAAAAAAGTATTTCAGAGACACAGTACAATAACGAAAATTATACTACAATAAAAAGTAAAATAAAAAGAAGAGATAGAGGACGACAGTGATATAGATTCTTAGTAACCCCCCCCCCCCCAACCCAAAAAATGTATTGTAATCAGCTTGGCTGGGTGCACAGTATAAAAAATGTACTGTAATCAGCTTGGCTGGGTGCACAGTATAAAAAATGTACTGTAATCAGCTTGGCTGGGTGCACAGTATAAAAAATGTACTTTAATCAGCCCGGCTAGGTACAATGTGAAAACAAAGGCTAGAGCAAATTGGAGGAGCACCGCAGGCAATCTTCTTCAAGGAGAAGGCAAGCCATGATGATACTAATGATGATGAGCTGGGTCCCTTGGTTTCTGGATACCTTCTGTCAAGGTGGACACACACACTTCACGTCCACGTAACAACCTGGACAGTGAGTAAGTTCTGTCACCAGTGACTTCAGAAAGCGAACAGCTCCCGGACCCCAGTTTCTAACCGTTTCAAAATAAAGTTGTATTCATCACGTCACTCTTTACAACGATCAAATCTGTCTACCCCCCCCCCCCCAACCCAAAACCGAGAGAGAGAGAGAGAGAGAGAGAGAGAGAGAGAGAGAGAGAGAGAGAGCGAGAGAGAGAGAGATTTTGACCTTTCAAATTCTGGAAGTTCTAGGGCAGTATGGCAAATTTTTTATTTATTTTCCTAATTCCTGGATGCCATCATGTTTGCAAATAAACTTTAGGTAACCCCTGCCTTTACGAAATAGCCAGATCTGTAGATCTAAATATACATCCAGACAAGACTAAGATCACGAGAATCAATGGAAAAAAATAAGGGAAGAATCTCAATTGGGACAACAGAAGCTGAAGGTAACTTAGAAACCTCATTTCAGCAGACAGCAATACTGAGGCGGAAATATCCACAAGAACTGGACAGGCATCTCAGGCCTTTAACAAATTAGCAAACATGTGGAAATCTCCCATTCTTCATGCGAGCCTCAAGCTCAGAATCTATAAATCCAATGTATGCTCCAGTTTATTATATGCAGTCGAAACACGGAGAACCAATCAGAGAACCGAAAGCAGACTGAGAGATTGTGAAGGAAGATGACTGAGGAAAATTTCATTAATACGCATGTAAGTGCGCGTGATAAATGAGGAAATGAACCAAACGAACAGGATTGAGAACATTACTAAAGAGGTCAAAAGACGACGATAGAAATGGATGGGCCACATACTACGAATGGGAAAAAAAACCTCAATTCAGCCTTGACTTGGACATCTCAAGGGCAAAGAAAGAGGGGCAGGTCACTGAGGACATGGAAACGCACAATAAAGAAAAAACTAAAGGAAGCAGGAAAGACATGGTATGAGGTATCCTGACTCGCTCAAGACAGAATTGGCTGGAGAACCTTTGTTAATGCCTTATGTTCCACTGGGAGTACAGAGAAATGATGATGACAATGAACTCTGCCTTTTGCCTCAACGATGATCCGACGTCACTTTTTCCACGTTACACTGAACCGTCACCTTATACCCCGAATCCCTTGATTAGAAAATACCATATCTCTCGCCATATAAGACGCACCGAAGTATAAGACGCACCAACGTATAATACTCACCTATAATATGGCACGTAATATTTTGGGGAGGAAAAGAAAAGTGGTTACCCCAAAGTCTACTCATTTTCCAACTATCGGTATATAGGACGAGAGTCCTTTTTGAAATGTGTGTGTGTGTGTGTGTGTGTGTGAGAGAGAGAGAGAGAGAGAGAGAAAGTGCGTCTTATATGGTTGGAAATACAATAATTAAATCTTTCATTACTTGATCCAGTAACAGATGTTTTGTATTGATGGAGGGGGAAATGAAACTGGAATGTGAAATAATGTTTAAAAGTATATACATATAGCATTTGACGAACTGGAAAAGGAATGTTTTCTGGGCGAATGAGAGATGATTTTACGATTGGAACTAAAATGGAAAACTAAACCGGAAGAAAAGTATGATGGATAAAGAAAAGGATGAAGGTAAACTGTTGATAAAGTTGCCGGATAACGCAAGACGGCAGAGACCCGCATGGAAAACATCGCACCTTTTGTTTTGATGTAATATATATATTGTGAGAAGATAGCAATCTCTATGCCGAAAAAACAATTTTGACAAATTAGAGAGAGAGAGAGACAGGAGAGAGCTAGGAGAGAGAGAGTGGCGGAAAAGGAAAATCTGAAGACCCTCAACTGGTAACGCATGGAAGGAAATGGAACAGATTATATTCGATATCAAGGATATAACAAAACACAGAAACATAAATCCTCCACACAAACTGACATAATATCTGACGATTATGACTAATTCTAGGCTCTGTTTACGTCCATAGACGAAGGCTGCCTGCAGCACAACAGATACTCTCGCAACCGAGAATATCTTAATAGCTTATCTTGTTTGGGTCAAACTGTTCTAGTGCGGATGTTTGTGCAATGTAAAACAACTCAGTTCCCTACTAAGCTACCTGCAGTGGGACATACTAGCCATATGAGTGTGGGGCATACTAGCCACATACGCGGGCGTCATACTAGCCATATAAGCGTGGGACATACTAGACACATGAGCGTGGGACATACTAGCCACATAAGCGTGGGACATACTAGCCACATAAGCGTGGGACATACTAGCCTCATAAGCGTGGGACATACTAGCCACATAAGCGTGGGACATACTAGCCATATAAGCGTGGGACATACTAGACACATGAGCGTGGGACATACTAGACACATGAGCGTGGGACATACTAGCCACATAAGCGTGGGACATACTAGCTACATAAGCGTGGGACATACTAGCCACATGAGCGTAGTAATTGATATAGAAGGTCGCTGAAGGACCTGGATGATTTCAGGAGGATGATTTCGCATACTGGAGGATTTCATACAGAAGAAATAACGGATGACTCTGTTTGCTGTGGTAGCCAACAAGTGCGCGAAGGTAAGTATGCTAACTGATGACACTATCATCTGAGCCGGCAAATAGAGTGACACCAGCGGAATCTGTTCTAAGTAACAAGCTGGTTTACTCCTTTACCTGAATAATGGAGTGGGCTCTCATAGGTCTCTTTGGCGCTGGATTATGCCAAGAGGTTTCTGCCGTTGATCCACTTTTGGGTCATCATACAAGCCACTGTGATGCTGTCACCATCCGATAACACTGTGCTTCATTATCATCACTGGCCCAACTGCAAAAACAAAGACGAATAACTGCCCGGAATTTTCTTCGGAAACGATCTGTGCCACATCTGCCTGACAAACGATCTTGTGATCGATGAAGTCTCTGTCGTCGTGGAGGCCACAGACAAGGCCTCCTGTTGGCTGAGGTGTAGTTCATCCTTCATGTGCACTCCCCGGATGCGGTCAGGAATGACGGCTAGTCACCACTTTCTTCAAAAATATTATTGTGGCTATTGGCTATCACTATCACTGGTCAGGAGGGCAACCAGCTCGGACCAGAACAAGATTTTCAGTTAATATGAATATCTGAGTAACACTTTCAGTTAATATGAATATCTGAGTAACACTTTCAGTTAATATGAATATCTGAGTAACACTTTCAGTTAATATGAATATCTGAGTAACACTTTCAGTTAATATGAATATCTGAGTAACACTTTCAGTTAATATGAATATCTGAGTAACGCTTTCGGTTAATATGAATATCTGAGTAACACTTTCAGTTAATATGAATATCTGAGTAACACTTTCAGTTAATATGAATATCTGAGTAACGCTTTCGGTTAATATGAATATCTGAGTAACACTTTCAGTTAATATGAATATCTGAGTAACACTTTCAGTTAATATGAATATCTGAGTAACACTTTCAGTTAATATGAATATCTGAGTAACACTTTCAGTTAATATGAATATCTGAGTAGCACTTTCAGTTAATATGAATATCTGAGTAACACTTTCAGTTAATATGAATATCTGAGTAACACTTTCAGTTAATACGAATTTCTGGATAACATTTTTATCGTGCAAGGCGAAATATGCTTCAGGAATCAAACGATGTTTACTGCTTTTGTCACTAAACAAAGCAGCACAGAGCTTATATACTCATGCAGAGCTTATATACTTACAAATTGGGCATACAAAAACAATATAGGTTCTCTACAGTAACGCACAGGGAACGTTTGGTGGCTAAAACAGGTAGGAATTAAAGTTACACAGTAACAAAAGGGCCGCGGTGGATTCCGGGCCAGTAATTCAGCAACACATAAGAACAATGAGAGAACAAATACTTCCTTTATAAATCAAATAGTTTTTTTTTCTTTGATCTCACTTGGCTTTTCTACCCCATTTTTTGCCTATAATTTTTTTTTTTCCTTTTTGAAACTACGACAGTGTCTGATGAAGGTGAAAGCTGATTGCTGCTGAGAACAGTTTGTTCCTACTTTTTTTTCATGTTTTAAAATTATTTGTACAGCTTCAATGAACTGACGATGAACACAAACTTTTTGTTTACATACACATCTCATTTTGTCAGTATGACAGAAGTGGAACACTGTTACCAGTTCAGGTTTCCCTCTTTAAAATCTGTTACCTGTTGAACCCGCCCCGCCCTGCCCTTCCCTATTCAGTGTCCATACCTGACAGTTTCGTTTTATTGAAGAAGATGCATTCTTAAAGAATGTACAATCTGTTTATGTGATCATCCCTTTGCTATTATATCTTACATCTTAAAAACCTTCCCGTGCCGTTAAACGTCACATAGGGCTCGCAAGGCAGTTCGCCAATTTTTCCTGTCTTCGGCGAGTCTTTCAATCTCATCAAGGGATTTTATGCCTGTTAATTTGGCCTCTCTTAACAATGTCCTCTTCAGAGTTTCACGCGGTCTGCCTCTTTTTCTTTGGTCTGTTGTGTTCCACTTGATAGCTTGTTTTGGGATTCTCTGATCGATTCTTCTCATCACGTGACCAACATATGTCCATCTCCTTTTCTTGATCACCCATGAGACTGGTTGTTGTTCAGTCATCTGTCTTATCTCTGCATTGTTCTTAAATTCGTTCCACTTGATGCTGAGTATTTTCTTAGGCATTTGTTTTCAAAAGAGTCTAATTTCTTGTCTATTTGTTTTCCAGCTTTCGCATGCGTAAACGAGGGTGGATATTACATTTGAATTGAACAGTCTTAACTTGGTTTTTATGCTTATAACTTTTGAATGCCATATGTTCTCAAGATTCTTGAAGATCGATGCTGCTTTTGCAATTCTAATTCTGACTTCTTTTCTGGTGTCACCATCCTAGTCTATGTAACTGCCAAGGATGCAAATTGATTGACTTCTTCAATATCTGTTCCTTTTATGTGTATTTTTCCATTTTGATTAAGGGGAATTTTCATTATTTTTTCCGTCTTAATTTCAAGTCCTATTTTGCTAGCCAGTGAAGACAGGGTACCTGTTTGTGTGTGTGTGTGTGTGTGTATGGAATTCATATTGTTACTGATAAGAGTTATGTCATCAGCAAAATCAAGATCTTCTAGTTGGGTCCAATTTACCCAGCCAATACCTGTGTTACCTGTGCAGCATTTTTTCATTATGAAGTCTATTGTAATTCCAAAAAGCAAAAGAGACAGTATACATCCTTGTTTCACACATGTTTAAATCTGGAACCATTCACTCATCCCTTCTTCTGTTTTGACTGTACAAACATATCCATTGTATAAGTCCTTAATGATGTTGACAGTTTTAGACAGTATTCCATATAGACTTAAAATTCTCAACAATTAATCTCTGTGTATGCTATCAAATGCCTTTTTAAATTCTATGAAGTTCAGTATTAATGGTTTCTGCTTTTCAATATGTTCTTCAAGTATTATTCTTAGAGTAAAGATCTGGTCGAGTTAGCTTCTCCCTTTTCGAAATCCTGCTTGTTTTTCTCTCATGCGGTATCCACTATATCTTTAAGTCTATTCAAAATGACCTTGCAAAATACTTTTGACACCCTGATGCTCGGTTGGTTTCTCTGCAAGTTTCCGTAACGATATCTTTTTTTTTTCCCATCTGGAGTCGCCCCTAGATAGAGGTCCCAGGATAAGGTTGTTAGCCTTATGCCCAACTCTCGGTACAGAGTATGTGACAGATCAAGCGGAATTTCGCTGATCTCTGCATGCCGGCGAGAGCGTTAAAAAAAACGTCCGCCATCTTGCACGTCACACTGGAAGACTAAAGAAGCTTGCCTTTGCTATTACTGTTTCTAACCATTTTTCAAAATAAAGTTGTTTTCATCACGTCACTCTTTAAAACGATCAAATCTGTCTCCCCCCCCCCCCTCAACCGAGAGAGAGAGGGAGAGAGGGAGAGAGAGAGATTCTGACCTTTCATATTCTGGAAATTCTAGGGCAGTACGGCAAATTTTTATTTATTTTCCTAATTCTTGGATGCCAGCATGTTTGCAAATAAACTTTAGGTAACCCCTGCCTTTACGAAATAGCCAGATCTGTAGATCTAAATATACATCCAGACAAGAATAAGATCACGAGAATCAATGGAAAAAAATAAGGAAAGAATCTCAATTGGGACAACAGAAGCTGAAGGTAACATCATTGTACCATTAAACTTTCATCTTTGTAATAATTTCTTTTATAATGCTCTGCTTATGATGACTACACTGGCTTTTCGTCATTTCTAAGTTCTATGACTTCAGTAAGCCGTACCTAACAAACGTTTTCATAGTTCCTATCTAAAAAGAAATGTTTTCACAAAGTCCCTGTCTAACAAATATATTCACAAAATCCCTATCTAATAAACGCATTCATAAAGTCCCTGTCTAACAAATGTGTTCATAAAATCCCTACCTACAGATGTATTTATAAAGTCCAATCCTTACCTACAGATGTATTTATAAAGTCCCTCTCTAACAAATATGTTCAGAAAGTCCCTAACTAAAAAAAAAAAAAATCTGTTCAGGAAGTCCCTGTCTAACAAATATTTTCGGTAAGTCTAACAAAATTACTGGCTTCTGCAGTGCTAAGATACAGAAGGATAATTACTGTTTTAAGTATTCAAAATGAGGATTCAAAAGACACAAATAACATAACGAAAAATAATGCAGTAAATCTGTAAAATATATGTCTCTGAAGGAAAAAAAAAACTTTTTCCTTGGCACGGGTGTACTTTACAATGATGCAGTTTCGACACTGTCCGATATATATAATACATTCGTGTTTGGGTGTTGTTTACGTTCATATATTTTAGCAGTCGAGAAAGACACACCGAGACGCCCACACAACTGGAGAAAGACACACCGAGACGCCCACAAAACTGGAGAAAGACACAGCGAGACGCCCACACAACTGGAGAAAGACACAGCGAGACGCCCACACAACTGGAGAAAGACAGCGAGACGCCCACACAACTGGAGAAAGACACAGCGAGACGCCCACACAACTGGAGAAAGACACAGCGAGACGCCCACACAACTGGAGAAAGACAGCGAGACGCCCACACAACTGGAGAAAGACAGCGAGACACCCACACAACTGGAGAAAGACACAGCGAGACGCCCACAGAACTGGAGAAAGACACAGCAAGACGCCCACACAACTGGAGAAAGACACAGTGAGACGCCCACACAACTGGAGACAGACACAGCGAGACGCCCACACAACTGGAGAAAGACACAGCAAGACGCCCACACAACTGGAGAAAGACACAGCGAGACGCCCACACAACTGGAGACAGACACAGCGAGACGCCCACACAACTGGAGAAAGACACAGCAAGACGCCCACATAACTGGAGAAAGACACAGCGAGACGCCGATGTAAATGGAGAAAGAAAGCGATAATAGCAAAGGGAAGACAGCGGTGAATGAATATCGTCCGCAGGGGAGCGAAGACGAAATTCTCGAGCTGAAAGAGATAACGAACTATAACCTTACACAACCCTCTTCTATATCCCTGTAGCGCTCTCTGGAAACAGAGAGTTGTCTGCTACAGTTAACAGAGAGCGAAATGGGACAAATAACAGTCTATCTGTAAGCTGGGGGCCAACGTAACCAGTGCCCCTCTGTGGGCAACGGAAGAAGAATAACAAAGTCCCGGGAGTCAGGTCACGTGCTACTCTGGTGAATTAAAACACCAACTTGTAGTTGCATCTTTAAAATGTTTATTCTGGCGAATGGTTGGATACGAAGACAGACAGACAGGCAGACACTGGATAATAAACATTCCCTGACAGATGCATGACAGGGAGAGGTCGATAGACAACCGGACAGATTGACGGTCGATAGACAGACATACATGACGATAGATAGATAGATCCCGCTGTCATTCCTTGTCTTAGCTATTCTAGCTGTGTGTGTACTCCTCGCACAAACATGCATGGCTAAACAGGATGTTTGCACAGCAAACAAGTTCTCAATATCGTCTCGACAGAGCCATTTTCTAAACGTCCTTGAAGGAGCGACTAAACAAATGTCTTCAAAACTGCATTATTCACACACTCTGTTGATTGTTACAGGTGTCTATACCCTGGTACACACGTGTACAACTGCAGCACAAAAAAGGCTGACAAACTGTGAGAAAAGCTACTGATCTCAAACTGGTTTTCAAATTTTATTTCCCACAGAAATCGCGGAACCAACCACCGTTTACTTTTCTCAAATACAAATATTACCTGTTATATCTGCCACTGTTTCTGAAGTTCTTTCTTCAAACATACATGCAAGCAAGACCATTTATGCTATTATTATTATTATTAAAACCAGGGCGTTTGAGTAGTGAAGTTGTTAGGGTATTCGATTTTCAATGCGGTGGTAAAAGGTTGAGGCAAACCTGTCATGCCTTATAGGCACACCGGGATATGGTGTTAGTGCCCATATTTTCCTTGACCTGTCGGCACGCTACAGGGTGATGTGGTCAGCATCACGCCTGTGGGCCTTTCCTTCCATAAATGCGGTGGTACGTGGTTCTGTTCCACCCGAAAACTCCTAGATGAACCTGGCTGCACAAACAGATGCCTGGTTCCTCCCGCATCTACGAAAGGACAGCCAGATGTCACCCCTCTAGTGTACCGACATGTCTAGGAAAAAAAAATTGGGCAAAATCTTATCCTTCCTCATGTCTCAGTGATGTAGTAATCTCTCTCTCTCTCTCTCTCTCTCTGAACCTTAAGTGCCAAGGGCACATGGGGCTTCCGCAAGGGTTTTCCACAAATGCCTGTCCTTCGCCTTTTTTTCTGCTCTTGCCCAGGTGAGCCCTCTGTTGTTCAACATCTTTTCTGTTCTTCTCCATGTCTCTTTTGGTCTACCTTTACTTCTGTTCCCCTGTGGTGTCCATCTTAGTGCTATTTTTGGTAGTGAGTTGTCAGTCATTCGGAGCACATGTCCCAACCATCGCAGCGTCTTTCCTCAATAATTGTTGTCAGTGGCTTCATCTGCATTTCTGCCAATAAGATGTTATTTCTTATGGTGTTTGGCAAAAATATTTTTCTAATTCTTCGTAAACATTTAGTCCGGAAAGAATTCAACTTGTTTTCTATGGTTTTGGTGATTTTCCAGCATTCACTTCCATAGAGTAGTACACATAGAACATTACTCTTAAATATCCTGATTTTCATATTTATGCTTAGTTTTTTTTTTTAAATTTCCATATAGTCTGCAGCACTGCAAAAGCCTGGTTTGCTCTAGTAAGTCTGCTGTTGATGTCTTCTGTGCTGTCTCCATTTTCTACTATTTTACTACCAAGGTATACAAATTCGTTGACCTCCTCCACTAACTTGCTATCTACTCTGAGTACATTTCTGTTGTTCACATTTTGCTTCATTAACTTTGTCTTTCCTACATTGATCTTTAGTCCTATGTTGTTTGCATTCTGAGTTAGCTTGTTTATTTTATCTTGCAGATGTAGTAATGGCTACATTTAATTATTCCAGTAACTGCCACTTTTTTTTGTTTAAACTTCCCACACTACACAATCTCTTTCACCCTTCGAAATATTTACAAATTATAAAACCAGTCTTTCTAACATCAGCGTCTATTCAGGTGGAGAGCAATGACGTTAAAATATTCCAAAACAGAACTCAGTGAAGATATTTTAACATCTGAATTAATTTCTCTCCTCTCTCTCTCTCTCTCTCCCTGCGCCGCAAAAAATCCCAATGCGCACTACCCCTTCCCTCCTGCCACGATGACGTCCCTACAGATCTGTGTAGTACGTACAAACTCTAGGAGACAAATCCGCCAGACTAATACAGAGAAATCGTGTGGCAGATTGGACTAGTATAAGACGGAAGCAGAGTTGCCTGGGTTACGCTCTCGAGCACACTGGAAGCCAGCACTGTCCAGGAGTTCTTGAGAATGAGCGCCAAAATTAATATTTTGTGTCAAGTGTGACTACAACAGATTATACTTTCTCTACAGAGTGACAACAACAGATTATACTTTCTCTACAGAGTGACTACTACATATTATACTTTCTCTACACAGTGTGAAGTGCATACGGAATTATCTGAACAAACGTCTGCATTCTAGTCCAGATGCAGCTGTCCTGGCATGGCCCATCCAGGCGGCCTCTACATGGCCCATCCAGCTGGCCTCTACATGGTTCACCCAGCCGGTCTCTGCTTGGCCCATCCAGCCGGTCTCTGCATGGCCCATCCAGCCTAGTTTTCTTGTTTATGTAGCCAGTCTCGCCATTTGAAAACAAATTTAATGATGAAACTGGCAGAGAAACAACATATTTTGGCCATATCATTATAATAATAAAATATACAGAGAACTATATTGGCGGGAAAATGTTGAGAGAAAATAGCAAAAAGCACGATAACAGTACAGACACAGCTTGATAACAAAAAACAACTTAGGACCCACTAGAAAAAAAATTAGAAAGTTTCACCGGCGACGCAGCACAGGACGATGGTGACGATGATGGACTGCCAGGAAGATGAGAGATTCAGGCATTTCCCACTGCTCATGAAAACGAGATAAATATTCTATTTATAGCATTCATGTAACACAGGAGTAGCGAGGGGAGACTACTCCGCTGTAAATATATTCTATGAGAAATCGAAGAGCTATTGAAATCTCCAGGGGGCACTGGCATATCATAACAGCAGAAAAAGGATACATTCAAGTAGGAGAGAGAGAGAGTGAGAGTGAGAGAGAGAGAGTCTGAGCTTCTGTGTCTACAGCGCCTCCAGTTTTCTATATCCTCGAGTGTCTACATTTCCGTTTGTATATTCTAACCCACTGCTATACGTGTCCCATGTCTTAACTTCAGTTTCTATATTCTAACACATTACTATACGTGTATCTCACGTCTTAACTCCTGTTTATAAATTCTAACCCAGCGCTATACGTGGCCACGTCTTAACTCCTGTTTGTTCTAATCCACCGCTATACGTGTCCTATGCCTTAACCCGTTTATATACTCTAACCTAGCGCTATATGTGTCCCACGTCTTTTAACTCCTGTTTATATATTCTAACACACTCTCATATCTCACGTCTTAACTCCTGTTTATATATTCTAACCCACCGCTATACGTGTCCCACGTCTTAACTCCTGTTTGTTCTAATCCACAGCTATACGTGTCCTATGCCTTAACGCGTTTATATACTCTAACCCAGCGCTATATGTGTCCCACGTCTTAACTCCTGTTTATATATTCTAACCCATTGCTATACTTATCCCTTGTCTTAACTCCTGTTTATATATTCTTAACCACTGGTATATGTATCTCACGTCTTAACTCCTGTTTATATATTTTAGCCCACTACTATACGTGTCCAGAGTCTAAACTTCCATTTATATATTCTAACCCACTGATATATGTATCCAATATTTAATCTTTCGTTTTTATATTTCAATCCACTGCTATATGTATCCCATGTTTAAAATTCTTTTTTTTAATATTCTACTCCGCCATTGTATGTATATGTTCAAGCGTCTTCTCATATTTAATCAGTCCCCATATCCATAGTGTTCTGCTATGTTTTATCTCGTCGCTATCTGTTCTAGAGGTCGGTCACGTCCCAAACACGCCCATACTGGGATAATATGCCTAAACCGGCTCAACCCAGGGGTGGAAGTCACTAGTGGCGAGAATTCGTCCTCTTGGACAAAAGCTCCGTCCTGGCCACAACCAGGAAAGGTAGCGGCCACGACCACAAAATGCTGAAGTTGGAGACACTGGACCAGGGTAGTCTAGATAGGCAACCACTTCTCACCCGGCGAGTATGTATGCGTATCCTAATCACGCTGAGGTTTTCCATATGAGAAAGTCCAACACTGGACTGGATTGGCAACCACCTCTCACCTGGCGGTGATACACGGGTATCTCAAAACACGTCGAGGTTTTCAGGTGAGAAAGTCCAACTCTGGCCTGGGTGGGCTACCACCTCTCACCCAGCGGGGATATACTGATATTCAAACTACGTCGAGGTTTTCCGGTGATAAAATCCAACTCTAGACTAAACTGGTGCAACGAAAACCTCGGTGTCACGCAATCCCACTTCTGATACCCACCAAGAATACAGGCTCAAACCCTGCGATACTCTGAACCTCTCGGGGGTCTCGTGTGGTCCTTCGGGGACCACGGGACTTAACGAGGACCACAGGCGTAAATTCAGTAGGATCACAGGGCGGTTTTGGTGGTAGAAGCGAACGAAGAAGAAGAAGATCTCGTCGCTATAATGACACTTATTTCCAAACTTTATTTTGTATATTCTGTCTCATTGCTATACGAATTTGATGTCTAGACTTCTTTTTTTTTTTATATTCTTCCTGGCTGCTATTTATCCTTGCTTTATCCTGTGTCTAAAATTCCTTTTGTATATTCTATCTCGCTGCTATATTTATCCTGTGTCTAAAATTCCTTTTGTATATTCTATCTCGCTGCTATATTTATCCTGTGTCTAAAATGCGTTTTGTATATTCTATCTCGCTGCTATATTTATCCTGTGTCTAAAATGCGTTTTGTATATTCTGTCTCGCTGCTATATTTATCCTGTGTCTAAAATGCCTTTTGTATATTCTATCTCGCTGCTGTACTTATTCCATGTCAAAACTAACTTTGTAAATATTCTAGAGCAGACTGAGATGTATGGGTCAAGTGTGCAAAGGGATAGAAAGAGCGAGAAAAGCGGGCAGGAACAAGACTGGCAAAAAGTAAGATGAGGGGGAAAAAAAGTGTCTCAGTCTCTCTTATAAAGAAGGATACAAAAAGAGCTAAGTGTTTAATTATTCATCTACTGTTCGTGTTTTTATCTGTTGTGTTGTTTTTGCATGTTATACTTGAAAAAAAGGACTTTGCCAAAATATTGGATGGTTGGATGTTTTTCATTTTTAGTGCTCGTTTTATTTTATGCCACTCTTGTTCACGGCCACTTTTCTCGCCTTATCTTTAGTACACGTGAACCATCCACCCCAGTCTATCCTGATTATTACAACCAGTTTTACTGCAGCTGTCATTTCTCTTTATATATTCTACCCCGCTTTTTATCTATTTATGTTTATAAACTTCCTTTTATATATTCTACCCAGCTGTTCATTTATTTATGTCTGTAAACTTAGTTTAATTTAATTTAACTTACTTTAATTACTTACTTTAATTTAAACTTACTTTAATTTAATGGAAAAATACACATAAGAGGGACAGATATTGAAGAAGTCAATCAATTTGCGTACCTTGGCAGCTACATAGACCAGGATGGTGACACTAGAAAGGAAGTTAGGATCAGAATTGCAAAAGCAGCATCAATCTTCAAGAATCTTGAGAACATATGGAATTCAAAAGTTATTAGCACAAAAACCAAGTTAAGACTATTCAATTCACATGTAATATCAACCCTTATTTATGCATGCGAAAGCTGGAAAACAACTAAAGAAATAGAAAAGAAACTAGACTCTTTTGAAAACAAATGCATAAGGAAAATACTCGGCATCAAGTGGAACGAATTCAAGAACAATGCAGAGATAAGACAGATGACTGAACAACAACCAGTCTCATGGGTAATCAGGAAAAGGAGATGGACATATGTTGGTCACTTGATGAGAAGAAATGATCAGAGAATCCCAAAACAAGCTATCAAGTGGAACACAACAGACCAAAGAAAAAGAGGCAGACCACGTGAAACTCTGAAGAGGACATTGTTAAGAGAGGCCAAATTAATAGGCAAAAAATCCTTTGATGAGGCTGAAAGACTCGCTGAAGACAGGAAAAATTGGCGAACTACTTTGCGAGCCCTATGTGACGTTTAACGGCACGGGAAGGATATAAGATAATATAAGAAACTTTTTTATATATTCTACTCCGCTATTTATCTATATATGTCTTTAAAACTTCCTTTTATATATTCTACCCCGCTGTTCATCTATGTATGTCTTTAAGCTTCCTTTTATATATTCTACTCCGATGTTTTATTTATTTATGTCTATAAACTTCCATTTATATATTCTATGTTGGTGCTATAATCACACTATAGTTTAATCTTCATTTTGTATTCCATCTCGCTGCTATATCCAAGAGCTTCGGTTTATACTCTTGTCCCGTGGCTCGGCAAAACGTCAAGAAACTCTGAAGTTCTGACCAAACATACCAGCACTGGATAAACTGAATCTACGTTAAGACAAGATCGATAATCTCAGAAATGCCAGCCACTGGTACAGTTAAAAATAGAACAAGCGGAGAAGACTTCCGGCGTTCTGTACACACAAGTACCCTCCACACGCTGATGATCTGTTTATCTGTCTTTCATTGTAACATAATCTGGCGAACAGTCCTCGCTGTCTTTCATTGGATCGTACTGCATTTATTTACATTCAGTTACGCTTGAAATCCTCCATCCTTCATCAGAAGAGCTTGTAGTTACACAGTTAAAGGCAATAATAACGCAGAATCCAAAACGAATGATGAAATAGATGAATCTGTACAATACTGATTTTATGGAATGCAGAAAGATCATCTGTTTACTTGATTTTTCTTTCTATCCATGATAATATAAGTGCCCTTCTATAACATCTCATTTCAAATGCTGTTATTCAAATAGAGTTACTAATGGGATTAGATGTAGAAAACTTGCTCGTAAACACCATCAACATTAGAAAGCTGAGACAGTTCAACTATATCAAAAGACACAATGGTTTCTTATCTTACACCCTTCCTGTGCCGTTAAATGTCAAATGGGCTCGCATGGTAGTTCGCCAAGTTTTCCTGTTTTCGGCGAGTCTTTCAACATCATCAAGGGATTTTATGCATACTAAACTGACCTCTATTAATAATGTCCTCTTTAGAGTTTCACGTGGTCGACCTCTTTATTTTTATTTTTTGGCCTGTTGTGTTCCACTAGATAGCTTGTTTTTGGAATTCTCTTACTGTTTCTTCTCATCACGTGACCGACATGTCCATCTCCTTTTCCTGATCACCCATGAGACTGGTTGTTGTTCAGTCAACTGTCTTATCTCTGTATTATTCTTGCAATCGTTCCACTTGATGCCGAGTATTTTCCTTAGGCATTTCTAGTTTCTTGTCTATTTCTTTAATTGTTTTTCAGCTTTTGCATGCATAAATGAGGGTGGATATTACATTTGAATTGAATAATCTTAACTTGTTTTTTGTGCTTATAACTTTTGAATTCCATGTGTTCTCAAGATTCTTGAATGTCAATGCTGCTTTTGCAATTCTCACTTCCTTTCTGGTGTTACCATCCTGGTCTATGTAGCTGCCAAGGTATGCAGACTGGTGTCCTTATTCAACAGCTGCTCCTTCTACGTTATATTTTTCCTTCTTGATTAATGAAAGTTTCATTATTTTTGTTTTTTCCCTTGTTAATTTCAAGTTCTATTTTGCTAGCCAGTGAAGATAGGGTATTTGTTTTTTCTTGCATCGAATTCACATTGTCAGTGATCAGAGTTATATCATTTGCAAAATCAAGATATTCTAGTTGGGTTCCGTGTACCCAGTCAATACCTGTGCAGCATTTTTTCAGTCTATGGCAATTCCAAAAAAGCAAGGGAGATAGTATATATCCTTGTTTCACGCCTGTTTCAATCTGGAACCATTCACTCATTCCTTCTTCTGTTTTGACTGCACAAACATATACATTGTAGAGATCCTTAATGATGTTGACAATTTTAGAAAACAGTAATGAGGAAAGAAGGAACTGGCACGGTAAACCAGACTGGGGAAAGATTTGTTGAACTATGTCTAACAATAGTTTGGAGAGGATGGTATCAGAAGGCAAAGCGGTTGGGAAAAGAGAAAAGAAGAGGGGGGGGGGGGGAGAAAGGATCTCCCTGCAGGTGGACTCAGGACATGGCTGAAAGTCTGAGTACGTCACTGTGAGATGCTGGTCTGAGTACGTCACTGTGAGATGCTGGTCAAGTTGCGCAAGACCGGACTGCATTCAGGAGGTCAAACTAGTGAGCTGCCACGTCCACTTTAGTGGTTTTTTTTCTTAAATCACAGCTACGAGGGATTGAACACATTCGATTTCTCTTCAACAGCAAAACGTGTGCTTTCTGCAGCGATGACCATGAATGTCAAACCTAGTGTCGGATGAGGAGTAATTAAAGTCATGGTGTAGACACAAGAAGGAAAAAGAACTAAAGAAGTGAGAAAATGAATTTGAAATATTTTCAGCCACCAAAATGCTTAACATTAATTAATCAAACTGTCAGATATTATTGTGCGAAAAGACAAGTCGAACCCGAATGTAGTGAAGCAGGGGTAAACAGGGACACGTGGTTCATTTTACACGAAAAAAAAAATTTTGAAAGAGGAAGAAATGGCGGCAGAACAGTAATAATCCAATATTTTGGCAAAATGCCTTTATGGAGGTCAACGAAAATTTTTAAAAAGCAACAGATAAACACACATGCACACACAGAGAGTGGGATATGGCTGTCGGAGATGGTCCTAGCATAAAGGTCAGGTATACAATGCACGCAGATAAGGCGTGGAAAGAACGAAACAGAAGGCGATTGGCTGAGACATGGGAGAAGGAAAATACTGACAAGTCCAAATGGCAAACAAGGCTCTCATATCTACGTGGAAAAAAAAACCCATAAAGCTTCAAGGCCATAATAAGCAGATGCCTTGATGGCACAAAGCAACTAACAGTACATAGGAGAAAAATCCTGACTGAAAAAAAAAACTAACTAAAACTACGTCGAACTGTATCTTAAAACCCACCGGACGAGGGAAGTTGGTTCGGTTACCTTTGAACTAGCCGTGCTCCACTTCCTAACGCAGTATGTGGCCGTTTGAGAACCTTTTGCCCGTATTACTAAGCCAAGCTTTATCTCTTGCTGTGTTTGCAAGTACTGTACTAGTTCCCCAGTTGTAATAATTGAACATTCTGTACTCAGTCCCTGGTTTCTCTTTCCTGGCGCCGATTTACAACCCATGGAGCTATAAAGATAAGCAAATATGAACATGGCGGATAAGGACTCTAGCAAGTAATTTAACCGCTAGCGAAATGCCCTGTCACTTTACTTGCAGCAAACCACTTTCACGTGCCTCTTGTCTAAACTTTTAAACATTATACAAAAAAATAAGCCTAATATCGTACTGGCCCGAAAAAAAAAGTTCCTTCCCTTAAAGTGCCCTTCTGAAACCTGCGCCCGTCTTCATATATGGGGAACCAAACATTAAAAGAAGGTTTATTTTATATCATTTCCCCCCTTTGCACGGCCTTCCATGTATGCAGCGGGAATCATCACGCATGTCATACAATGAGCTCAAGTTCAAGACAATGAAGTGTAAATATCTCGACTTTTTTCGAATCTGCTCTCCAATATTGCGTCATTCTTGTAAAAAAGAGTAAAGACAGATCCACAAACAGGCGGTAATGCTGAAAATAGGACGTCCTCGAAGTATCATATAAACAAGGAAGCGAGAAGAAGCTGAGATATGGATGTTAAAAGTAATACACGAGGCGGAGTGAAACAAATAATATGCTAGGCCGCTGAAAAGTTTGGTGTTTCCGACATTAATGTATGACTTTGTCGAAAAGATAAAGAAAGGTTTGAACAGTGCCAGCGCATCAGGACAAGCAGTCAGAGGACCTAAGACTGGAACATTTAACGACCTTGGTAGACTCGCTTCCGAATAAATCCATGAGAAATGAAATCAAAGATAATGAAGAAGCCGTGAAGATATGGAAGAAGCCGTGAAGATATGGAAGAAGCCGTGAAGATATGGAAGAAGCCGTGAAGATATTGAAGAAGCCGTGAAGATATGGAAGAAGCCGTTAAGATATGGAAGAAGCCGTGAAGATATGGAAGAAGCCGTGAAGATATGGAAGAAGCCGCGAAGATATGGAAGAAGCCGTGAAGATATCAGAATGAAGGGACTGAAAGTAGCTCGTGAATTGAAAACTTCATTGACAGAATTTAAGGCAAGCTTGAGCTGGTGTAAACGCATGATGTAGCATTATGGTTTGTGCTTACAACGTCACACTACACCTGTGCCACAACAGCCTGCAAATTATTCTGATACACTGATCGTCTAACAGCGTTATATTACAAGAATGAGGAAAAGGCCAGTTATCTGCATGGCCAGATGGCATCTGTTGACCAACCATCAGTGGTTTTCAACATTCCATCCCGTGTTACTGTAAACAAGTAAGGTGGAAAATCAGTTATAGTTACATCTACAGGCAATGAAAGTCCGGTATTACTATCATGTTAGGAGCAACTGCCCGTATTACTATCATGTTAGGAGGAACTTTCCGTAGCAGAAAAATTCCGCCATTTGTTATTTTAACACTTTCACGTCTGAAATAATTTCCATGCTCTGCCAGAATAAATTGTGATGATGAATTTCAGTAGAAGAAACTACAAGGAAGTTACTCCATAATTTAAAAATATGAGTCGGATTAGAAATGTGTTACTTTTAATTTTGTTTCATCATCATCATCAGGTGCCGTGCCGACTGGCGTTGGCTATTATGCTTCTCCAGAGTACCCGATCCTTCATGCAGGCCATCAGTTCAGTTGGTGATCTCCTCTCACACCATCCCGTCAGACTGTCCAGTATCATTTCTCTTGGTCTTCCTCTTGATCTTCTTCCTTCTATTTTTCCTGTTGTTATAATATTTTCAATGCCCCCTCTTCTCATTGCATGTCCTATGAAAGTACATTGTCTCTCTCTTATCTTTCTGACAAGGTTTTTTGTCTCTCCAGCTCTTCTCGTACATTGTTCATTAGTTATTTTTGCTTAGACGCCCTAAATATAGCTCTACGGATTGATCTGCATAGCTGTGCAAGATCTACCAACAAAGCCAGTGTTGTTTTGAAGTGAAAGAGTTAAAGAGAAAAATGTTTACAAAGAAAGAGTTATTTTTAGAGCACATACAAAGGGAAATTGACTAAATAACTGACGGCAGATTGACTTAAGTTTGTGCGAGGACATCGACCACGTGCTTGGCTAGGGCACAGAGACATGTTAACTCTTGATGTTTTTCGTTGTCACACAAGTGAGAAAATAGAGAAGCAGGTTGCAGAAATGAACACTGATCTTGTTATAATCACAGGGTGAAAAGACTTCTCACATTCACGTTCTAGATGTGACTGTTATTAAACTATTTAAGGATCACTTACGGAAAGAATGCAGTGACTGGTTAATTAATGGGATCAGTGCACTGAACCCGGCAGACAAGCTGAAGAAAGCAAACATACAGGAACTGGCCCAGCCTGGCGAAAAATCAGAAGTGAATTCATTGTTGGTTGATGAGAGCAAGGATGAAACAGTGTGGGAAGACTCTAACTGTGAACCTGGTTCCAGTACCTTGTAAAACGTGTTTGGTGCAAGTTTACATTAAAGCTAGTGGGAGGAAGATATTTTCTCAGGATGGTTACAGACCAACATCCTGGCAATTTGCTACCTTACTCGAGGCCAATCTAGCTCCCCCATCATGACCGCCAACCCAGGTTCTCCCCTCCCTGTTATATTGTATGTTAATTATGCATAAATCATGAGCATTTAATCAATACACAATACACTGTTATGCAGTACAAATCACCAAGTCTGAAATTAAGGACACAGCATTTTAATCTCACTATACGCCACAAGAGCACATACAACTGGCACTGATATCAACATGACATCAGGACAGATGTCACCATAAATGATTGGTTGAACAAGATCAATGCAATGCAAAATACTAAGCAATCTTCAATAATAGGAAAAAAAAACATTGCATGAACATTGTCACTGCAAGCAATCATCAATAATAGAAAAGCAAGTGGATGAACAATATTAATGCAATGCAAGGTAATTAAGCATGGTATAACATGGTAATGACTTCTCATATTTGCACATTGAAAACCTGATGGACCTGGGGTCCCGGACTCTCTTGGCCCTCCACGTAGCCTACACTACAAATCTAATATGCAATAGCACTTATTACCCTCAACTATCGCTGCCATGACACACCTCCATATAACTGTGCGTCTGCAGCACACGATCAGTCTACATGAAAAGCATAATAAACGACCCACTCATGTTGCCTATCCAATATACCGATAAATCACACTGAAATCATACAGAGAATTTCCATATCGATATGAAAATACAAGAACCTTACAACACGGTGTAATTCACAACTACATAAGCTACACCACATGAGGTGGGCTCGGCAGAATATACTAAACACGCAACATCATATAAGCACAACGAAGACACTACATCACAGGCCATAGCCTCAATTTAATCTGATGCAGGCCAATATATATACCGAAACCAACTACAAAATCACGTGGACGATTACGCTTTGGTCAAGGTCGTATACCCCTCGATCGAAGCGTGTATCGTCCACAACCTTCAAAATGAAGAAGAAAATGAGGATGACAACGTGAAAAAAAAAATAATAATAATTAAAGTAATTTATCACCCTTATTTTTAAGTTATAATATATTTGGTTACTTTTATCTCACGGTATGGTAGTTAGATCATTTAATTATCTTTCTTGCAGAATATCTTGAAAATATCAATCTCAAATATGTGAGGCCGTTTTATATTTAGGCATATATGATACGTACACAGCAGGAAGATATTATTATTATTATTATTTCCATTCATGCAGTTTCAATAAATCATCATCATCAACATGTGCCGTGCCGACTGGCGTTGGCTATTATGCTTCTCCAGAGTAAACGATCCTTCTTGCAGGCCATCAGCCCAGTTGGTGATCTCCTCTCACACCATCCCGTCAGACTGTCCAGTATCATTTCTCTTGGTCTTCCTCTTGATCGTCTTCATTCTATTTTTACTGTTGTTATAATATTTTCAACGCCCCCTCTTCTCATGTCCTATGAAAGCACACTGTCTCTCTCCTTTATTTTTTTTTCAAGATTTTTTTTCAATATAACCGAAGAAAATATGGTCAGAATCATGATGAAATAAACAAACAGAAACACATGGGTTTTTTTTTCAACGCCACAAAGACTTCAACCGTGAAGACACAGATAGACTGTTCAATGATCTTCGGAGAACAAAAAAAAGAACTGGAGAGAAGAATAAAAGGAAACTAATACCATCTTCCTCTATGGACAACGCAGGAGTCTAGATAACGCTTCACATAGGTTCATGAGAAGAAACGGAAACTTATACAAAGTTCTACTGAAAATTCGTTCAAGATGGAGAACTGAATTAATGAAGACAGAAACAACAGATCTAGCGAACTATATTAGGTGAGGATCCTAACTCATTTCTCCGAAGAACTACATAGAAAAAAAACCATGATAAAGAATGGTGACTCTGAACTACAAATTATTGTAATTAAAAGTGTTCTTCTAATCCTCGATATTCTGCTTTAGGCAGTTCGCAGTAAATATTTGTAGGAAGGTGTGTTTGAACTTTGAACTCATCTTTATGTAGATAAAAAAATTTGCGCTGGCGTTGATGTTCTCTAGATGAAGCAGAAGAGAGAAGATGGCCAAAAGAAACGTTTTTCCGCGATTTGTCTATTTTTATCTCTGGGTTCAAGACGACCCAGATGAAAAGTGCAACCCCAGGAGCATAACAATTTTTTGAAATAATGGAGATTACTTTGGCGATCTTAGTGTCTCTGTTGGAAATATGTCAGTTTTCCTTACAGATGCCATCTGATGCGGCCATTTTACTTGACTTCGCAAGGTTCTGACTAGAACTGTTGTACAGATGACGGTGAGTACAAAGACAACAGAAGGTAGGATAACAGAGTAGAGTGTTCAGTTACAGATGGTTCGTACGCCACCGGCTAAAACGGCGTGGCAACCACCTGAAACTGAACACTCTGATACAGACTGACCAAAGACCGTATGATCGATGTGGCCTCTGTCGTGGTGGATGTAAATGAGAAACAAATTTGTAGGCTGCAGGAAGAGCACCGATAATTCTGGGCTCCCTGGAAAATGAGGACAGGCATGATCGTAATCGCCATTATCTATCGCCACTATCGATATCGCTGCGCATTAGGACTACATCCTCGATCCCGTAACATTCTGATCAACGATAACACGCCAGAAGTAATTCTCAGTTCTAACGGAGTCCAACATAAAAATCAAGAGCATGGTACACAAATACACAAAATTGCAGAGAAAAACAGGAGCAAGACATCAAATTACTCTCTCTTGTCCACAGCCGCTGTGAGGAAAAGTGTAAGGATTGATCTCAGTCTAGTTACATATTTCTTGCCTGACACGCCGATATGTGATATCTCTCTCTCTCTGAACCTTAAGTGCCCAGGGCACATGGGGCTTCCGCAAGGGTTTTCCACAAATGCCTATCCTTCGCCTTTTTTTCTGCTCTTGCCCAGGTGAGCCCTCTATTGCTCAACATCCTTTCTGTTGTTCTTCTCCATGTCTCTTTTGGTCTACCCTTACTTCTGTTCCCCTGTGGTGTCCATCTTAGTGCTATTTTTGGTAGTGAGTTGTCAGTCACTCGGAGCACATGTCCCAACCATCGCCAGTGTCTTATATGTTATATACGAGTATTTAAAAAACCCAGTTTATCTATCTTTTTCTATAGTGTCCTCTGCTTCATGTCAATTCAATTCTGGTATTATAGACCCTCGTAGATGGTAGATTTTGGCATTTTCTGGTCAAGTATTCTATTTCTTTCCCTTGCCTTACTTGGCATGTCAAGATCAGTGTTACGTCGTCTGTATTTCGAATATTTACATTTTAAAAACATTTCTCACATTTATAAATGTTTACATACATAATTCTCTGTGTAAACATCCCTGAAATATCATACAGCCACTGGTGGATTACGCAGCGCGAGTGGGTTTTTGGGAATTCACAGAGCGGAAAATCTTGGTCTGGGAATTTTGAAACCTGAAGCTAGCAGGTCAGTCGTTGCTTGAGGGAATGTTATGTTTTAAATTACCTTTTTAGATAGTGAATTATAGGAAAAAAATCTTATGAATTTCTCTACTGTGAGTAAATAAATTATCTGTATTTAAGAGCAGTGTATTCAGGCATTATGTATGTGGTTGACAGATGCAGAGGTGGATTAGTTGGTTTTAAAAGTCTGGATAAAAAGAAGACAGACACTCATATACCTACACATACTCGTATATGTACATATACATACATGCATATGAGATTTATAAAAAAAATTGGCTACAAATCAAGACATATTCATTTAGATATATAGACAAATGAACGCATACTTGGTGACACGGCAGGCAGATAAGAAGATGAACAATTATATGAACAGAGAGTGGGGCACATAGAGTGACGTATCGTGAATGGTTCATGGAGGGAACCCGAAGATGTGATTAAAAGCTACATATAAATGCCAAGCAAATGAGCAAAGTGGATTTCATGTTCTAGAACTTTATTTCAAACTCTAGAAACTGAAAGTTTTGTGGAAAGTAAATGACATAATAAAGACAGTAAAAACATGCACACACGAATTAGTGAACTAACAGGCAGGAAAATAAAATATACCACAGGATGCCTGAAATCGAAAGAAGGTAAAATGTTAATGGGAAAAGAAGACATTGTGGATAGAGTACATCGGTGAGCTATATGGAGGAGAAAGACCAGAATTAACACCAGATACTGAAAACTGTGATGGACCACCAATACTTGAAGATGAAATCATAGATGCCATCAAACACATGAAGAAAGGAAAAGCGACTGGGCCTGATAATATAACATTAGAAGAAATAGAGGCGCTAGAGGAGATAGTAATACAAATAATAACCAAGTTACTGAATAACATTTACATGGTTATATGCCCAGAGACCTGCTTAAATCCACGTTTATAGCACTATCAAAGAAACCAGGTACAATGGAATGTAAGGACCACAGGACTATCAGCCTCTCATGTCACATAAAGAAGCTACTTCTGAAAATTATGACAAGAAGAAGAAAAAGATAAAAATGGAAATAGCAGATGAACAATTTGGATTTGTTGAAGGAAAGGGAACATACAATGCCATTTATGCGTTACGAACACTAACAGAAAGAGCTTTAGAAGTACAGAAAGATCTCTACTTATGCTTCATTGATTACACCAAGGCATTCGACGAGGTGAAACATAATGAAATTATTAAAATGCTTGAAGACATCAGTATAGACGGCAAAGACTTGAGGATTGTAAAACATCTATACTCGCAGCAAGGTGCCGCAATTCGAGTTGAAAATAAAACTGGAAAATATCAACCTATAAAACAAAGGGTGCGACAAAGATGTGTATTATCTCCAGACCTTTTTTATATGTACAGCGAGAATATTCCAAGAACGATCATCATAGAAGCAGGTATAAAAATTGGAGGATACAATATTAACAACCTTCGGTATGCTGATGACACAGTACTGATAACTGAGTACCAACAGGACCTGCAAAATCTCTTGGATAAAGTCGCTAAAGGAAGTGAACAGAAAGGCCTTACTTTAAACATCAAAAAGAGAAAGACTATGAATATATCTAAGAAACAGAATCCACCAACATGCAGTATAAAATTAAACGGAACTATTCTAATGCAGGTGCAGAAATTCAAATACCTTGGAGCAGTAATAACTTCAGATGGGAAATGCAGAACAGAAATTAGGAACAAAATAGACCAAGCAAAAACTGCATTTCAGAGAATGAGAAACATATTATCCAACACATCCTTATCAATGAATGTTAGAAAACGAGTCATAAAATGCTATATTGAACCTATCTTGTTATATGGAAGTGAATCATGGACAATAGGCAAGTCTGCACAAAAATTACTGGAAGCAGCAGAAATGTGGTTTATTAAAAGAATGTTGCAGATTCCCTGGGCAGCAAAAATAACTAATGAATTGTAGGAATTATGTATTTTAAATTATTGATTTTAAAATGGGCCACAAATATTCTGTATCTCTTGTTCCTACGCTGTATGTTTACGTTGAGTACAATATCTTTATAGAGGTACAAAAAGACAAGTGATTACACAGACTAACACATTTACACATTACACCAATGAAAGCACAATCAATACTTCTTCAAATAATCATATATATATATATATATACACACACACACATTTTCCGTACTAATTGCTTTGTTTCTTAAAGGCCTTATATGGATTATCAACTATAACACACAGTGTAACACTGCTGCTATGACAGCGTGATGGACTCCTAGCCGAAGTAGTACAAAAAATTCCCTCTGATGTCTTTTCATCTCAGACCAAACAGAGACACCTGTAGTTAGGGTAGATTCTTACATCTTACATTCTTTGCGTGCCGTTATACATCGCATAAGGCTGGCATCGTAGTTCGGCAAGTTTTCCTGTTTTCGGCGAGCTTTTCAACCTCATAAAAGGGATTTTATGTCTACTAGTTTGGCCTCTCTTAACAATGTTCTCTGTAGAGTTTCGCGAGGTCGACCTTTTTTTCTTCGGCCTGTTGTGTACCACTTGATATTTTGTTTTGGGATTATCTGACTGTTTTTTCCCATCACGTGACCGATATATGCCCATATCCTTTTTCTGATCACCCATGAGACAGGTTGTTGTTCGCTCATGTCCTTATCTCTGTGTTGTTCTTGAACTCGTTCCATTTTATGCGAGTATTTTCCTTAGGCATTTGTTTTCAAAACAGTCTAATTTGTTGTCTATTTCTTTATTTGTTTTCCAGCTTTTGCATGCATACATAAGGGTGGATATTACATTTTAATTGAATAATTAAAAATACTTAGGGTGTATTACGTGATATTATGTCGGGTGCGCAAGGGACGAGAGACAACTCTAAAGAATGCATCTGACTGGCCAGTCGGTCTCTTTGACCAATTACATTCTGTTGCCATTAGTCAACTGTGAGGAGAATTCTGAAGGGAGCGCAGGGAGTTCATTTTGCTGCTGAAGTTGAGCTTCAGTGCGTTGATGTTGTTAAGCGATGATTAAGACTGTGATTTTATAACAGTAATAAAAGCTCTCTCGGCCACAAATCGGCGACTTTAGCAAAAGATTTTTGAGTCGTCCTACAAGCTAAAACCGATGCAAAAAATGAAATCTTGTTGATACTGCCTAGACACATTACTATTAAGGGGTAACCATCGCCGATGAAACAAAAACTTCCCTGCAAATCGCTCTAGTAATGCTTAGGAAATTTTTCATCTCTCTACCGAGTGATTGTATGTACGAATGGAGAGATATAGGTATTGTAGATGGAAGCGAAGTGGTCATATATAAACATACACATACCTAAATAAAATGAGAATCTTATTTATAACATGATAATACTCACGTCGTTCTATCTTTCTTGTATTTCAAAACTGCGTGAGGCAATTTAGATTTCCTATTTCATTATGTCCAACTGCCTTCATTCTCATGTCTTCCTTCAGCAAAAGGTCCACACCAGGCGGCAGCTCATTATAGTAGCTGGTTTCTTGTGTTTACCCAGTCCAGTTTCTTGTCACCTTTTTAGCTATCGCATTTAATCAGTTCATAATCATAGAACCGCAGCTTAAAGTTTAGCCAGCCTTGAATGTTCTTTACTCCGGCTGCTTGTTCTGTAAGAAGAACATTGGGAGTTTTCGGTGTGTGTGTGTTTTATTTTTCATGAAAACCCACTCTGATTCCTAGTTCGTTATTTCTGCTTCCAAGTTTCTTTTGATGTTGTTAATGTTTCCCTCAATTACTGACAACTGTGTTCGCACTCCAGGCTAATTACCCATCCCCAGGGGCATAACTATTTTAATTTTTTAAAATCAATAATAAGCGCAATGTCCCTTCCCTGATCTGAAATCCACACAACGAATGATGGCAACCAGTCGCGGTGTGTGGCAACCAGTTGCGGTTGGTGTAAGCCACAAAGCAGTTTTCTAGCGTGAACAAAACTTTTAACAATGGCCAGAGCTTGGCTACACTTCGCTGCTAACACAGATGTTGGAGCCGCATGAGATGAATGTGTCAAGTGCTCCGTGTCAATAAAACTAATCTGGACCAACAGTTGCACAAAACTTGTCATTTCAAAAACTTGGTTTAGAATTTTAGTCTCATACAGCATGGCATGATGTGCATCAGGAACCTTCATGACAGAACAAAAATATTAACAATAAACTGTTTTTTTTTCTTTCCATACTCATCCTTCCTTTCTCTCCCAGTCTCTCTCTCTCTTTCTCCTTCTCTCTCACAGCAGTCACTTATAAAGTTGGAAGATAAGTTGAAAGAGCTGTTTCTACTGATTTATCCTTCGGTCTGAAATCTCCCGATGACGGATTCAGCAAAAATCATTTATAATAAATGTCGTTTCTTCAATACAAAGATGACAATTAAAACTACACAGAAGATTCTTAGACTGGAAGCTCAACTGTCCCTAGACAATAAGGAATGAGAGAGAAGTTTTTTTTTACTATGTAATAGCTCCATCCAAGCCATCCTGTAGCAAAGGAAGACACAGGTGTTTGGTTCAGCTTTACATAACAGACAGACAGAGTGCAGAACAGACAGACAGAGTACAGAACAGACAGAGTACAGAACAGACAGACAGAGTACAGAACAGACAGACAGAGTGCAGAACAGACAGACAGAGTACAGAACAGACAGACAGAGTACAGAACAGACAGACAGAGTGCAGAAAGAACGAGAGTATCGGAAAATGAAGAACATATAACAATTCAATATTTCGGCGAAATGCCTTTTTCAAGGATCATAACACAACAAATATCTTTTAAAAAATAATAAAAACATGAAAATCTATTACCAAGTTTAATGTAAAAGCTTTCATACTCATTCTTTTTTAGAAACCGTTCTTCCCCTACTCGTCTTTTATAGCTTCTCAAAGGGCAACTCAAAACTGTGTCCGAAACAGTCAAACTAAATTCCATTAGACCTACTGTCCACTTTCGAACTAACGCTGATGAAAGAGTTGTGGAAAATGTACTCTACAAATGTCTTATATTTTTACGTAACAAAACTTGAATTGTTGAAGATTCCAGCAGCTCCGTCGTGGGCGGTTAAGTGCCCTACCTTCTTCTAAAGCGACCAGCCACCTTTCTCTTGCCTGCTCTCTTCCCTTCCCCCCTCCCCAACCTAAGAGCAATGCTATAACAAATTTCACAGTGAATCATGACAGTTGTAGGAAACATCCTTTTCAGCTGGTACGCGAATACTGCGAATTCTGACAGAAAACAAAGCAGGCATTGGGTTTATTATGTCACGTGGCTGAGTGTCATAAGTTTGTGGTTAGCTTTTCGTTAAGGGAGGGGATATCTGCATCTAGAGGGTCGGCAGAAAAATTCCTATTTAAAAAAAAAACATTTCTTCTTGATCACTTCCTTTCAATGCACTCTCTTTTTCTAGATCAACTGCTAGTCAGTGCTCCGTGTCAGTATTTCTCTCTGGTGTGTTATATCTGACATCGATACCGAACATTATCTGGGATCATTAAGAACTGTTTATATGCAGCTTACACACTGAACATGTCACAGATGATAGTGTCATACTTTGAACTCATGGTGAAGTAACGTATCAGAGCGATGACACAGCTGTCACTTTGAACATATTCAACAGTCTGCCCTCGCTCCTAAAATAAACAGGATGTTTTTATTGCGTCTGATAATCGCGGCACGGGTCGATGTGTTTCCAGTGGCAAAAGAGTTACCTGCTTCTCAGGTCTACTCACGGAATTATAAGTCGATCACCACAGTCAAGCTCGCTATCCGATACGATGCTTGTGGCGCAACATCTACACCACAGCATCAGCTTCATTGTCACTGTAACGGGATATAGGGCAGCACAGTTAAGCCGTAGCGAAAATATATTACTTTATGTTTTCAGTAAATATGAACTTACCTGAAATACGATGGATTTTTCTCAATTATCTGAATAATATTATCGATAAACCGTTTTATCCAGGTGTTTGTTGTCCTGTCGTTGGAACACGCCGGTATGCGGCTGTCACATAACGACACACCTACACACTACACCTACAGCTGCTGTGTTCACCCAGGCCGGCGCGAAGTTCTCCCTCGCTTTCTGTGTTCCTGTTCTGTGACGTTAAAACAGCCCCCGCCCGCTGGTTCTAGCGACGTCGCTGGGCTGGGGAAGTCAGAAGCCCGCTCTTTTGATTCTTTCAAATAAGCGCGCACTGAAAGGTTCACATTTTGCTGGGAGCTAGGACCACGGTCTGGCCCAGCGCTTGACAACTCTGCAGGTAGCTCTAGGTAGGGTTACCAACGTCCTCATTTATGCGGACACATCCTCATTTTAAGAGGTAAAAATTACTGTCCTCAAATAATTTTTGTGGACCGCCTGTTTTGTCCGCATATCCAGTAATTGGACACTCTTTCTTCAACTCTGGCAGCCATCATCATCATCATGTGCCGTGCCAGCAGGCTTTGACGCTCATGTTTCTCCCCAGATCTTTTACGTTTTCCACCGGCTCATTTTGTCATTTTATTGTGCCATCTCGTTAGATTGCCCATGTTTTGTTTTTCGCTTGGTCTTCCCCTGCCTCTCTTCCCATTTGTCTTTCATGTTATTATGATGTTTCAAGCTCTCTCCTTCTTATTACATATCCAGTGAATGACAACTTGTTTTCTTGTGGATTTAATTAGGTTCCTTTCTAGGTTTGGTTTTCTTAGACATTCACTGTTTGTTATCTTAGCTGTCTATGGCACTCTTAACATTCTTCTCAGACAGTAAGAATATCCCTACAGGAAAATGTGGAGGACTGCTATTGCATGCTCATTTTGGCAGACATCTCCTCATTTTTTGCGAACATCTCCTCATTTTTGGCAGGGGAAAAAAAATGACCAGTTGTAAACACTTTGAAAATTCACAGATTTTTTTTTCAGCGCTGTGTCTAACCAAAGGAAAATTCTCGCCTACCAAGAAACTTTCACTAACCCTCTCCCCCACCCGCCATTCACGAAGTCCAAGAGAAAATCTGGCAACCTTGAAGCCTCGCGCAACCACAGCTTCATTTGCCAGATGGGTGTTCTCATTTCAAAGATTAAATCATGGAAATTCTAGTCTAGGGTTTCCCCCTTGATTTAGAAACTCCAGGGTTTGTAGGGGAAGAAAAAAGATTTCAAAGGGAAAAAAGGGGATTGTATAGTTGCGTTTCCAATTTAGGCAGTGACTTTTCCTGACACTTCATCTCTCTCTCTCTCTCTCTCTCTCTCTCTCTCTCTCTCTCTCTTTCTTTCTTTCTCCCCGCTCACATATCGTGTTATATGTTGACGACTTATCTCTCATTAAGAGGATATCCGCGAAGCTTCATTTTTTTTTTCAATTTCACTAATTCAGTCAAAACTATTTTAACCAACTCCACATCATACTCGATGCATCTGCTTCATAATTTTCACAATCAGAAGCAAACAAAAACAAACAAAAAAAGCAACATTTAGAGAGATTTTTATAAAATCTGCTATTGCCTTACACTAATTACGAGAAATGACTACGATAAAACTGGTCATTGGTATATAAGGTAAACACATTTAAATGGTTCAGTTATACAGAAAAAGATAGAAAGAGAGAGGAAAGAAGATAGAAACGAGAGTGACAGAAAGTGAGGTGAGCAGTGCTAATGCCTTTCTTAAGAGAAGGAACCTAAAGAGATAAGTGTTTCATTTTTCATCTTTTTAAAAATTTATCTGATTGTTGTTTTTGTATGTGATTCTTGACAAACGCATTTGCCAAAATATTTGATAATTATGTGTTCTTCATCTGTACGAGCTGATCTTCCTTTTTTCCAATTTCGTTTATTGCCTCTTTTTCTATCCTGTCTCTTTTAAAACTAAACCGTACGCCTTTCTCCACCTTCATAGCACTAACATATTGAGATACAAACTGAGATCATTATTATGATTATGCTGGTACTTTCTATGTTTAGTTACAAGCAGAGTATACGGAAAATCAAAAGGAAAACTCATGAGATCGTCATATCCTCCCAGTTGCACATCAAACACTTCTCCTTGTAAAGTGTGTGCGTATGTGTATGGGGGTGGGGGTAGGGAGAAAGAGAGTGTGGGTTGAACACATACATACACAAAAAGCGTAGTGCAAAATACAAGAAAAGACTAATGGAGAGCACTAAAAAAATTTCACCAATCTGCAGTCAGATGTTAATTTTCCGTTCCGTGTTCGAAGGGAATTCAAAAGTTATAAGCACAAAAACCAAGTTAAGACTATTCAATTCAAATGTACTATCCACCCTCATTTATGCATGCGAAAACTGGAAGACAAATAAAGAAATAGAAAAGAAATTAGACTCTTTTGAAAACAAATGCCTAAGGAAAATACTCGGCATCAAGTGGAATGAATTCAAGAGCAATGCAAAGATAAGACAGATGACTGAACAACAACCAGTCTCATGAGTGATCAGGAAAAGGAGATGGACATATGTTGCTCACTTGATGAGAAGAAATGATCAGAGGATCCCAAAACAAACTATCAAGTGGAACACAACAGGCCGAAGAAAAAGAGGCAGACCACGTGAAACTCTGAAGAGGACATTATTAAGAGAGGCCAAATTAACAGGCATAAAATCCCTTGATGAGGCTGAAAGACTCGCCGAAGACAGGAAAAATTGGCGAACTACTTTGCGAGCCCTATGTGATGTTTAACGGCACGGGAAAGATATAAGATATAAGATAAGTTCGAAGGGAGGCGATCAAAGAATTGTTAATTTTTCATTTGTGACCAAAGGGAGACGATCGAAGAATTATGGTAAGTTTTTCGGTGTGATGGTCAAAGGGAGACGATCGAATAATTATGCCACTTTTTCGTTTGATGGTCGAAGGGAGACGATCGAAAAAATTATGTTCACGCTTCGAAGTTATGAAATATCGTTTTGTTTAAATCTTATGATTGTGAAGACGTCTTTATATAACGTTAACTCACGCGCATTGTTAAACAGAAACACAGACTGAGTGTCACTGATTTTACTCTTAAAATCAGACCTAATGTGAACACATAATACAGATTTGCAATTGAAAAGTGCATGTATTTTGTTAACTTTTAAGAATGATTACAGTTTTACGCATCGACAGGCAAAACAACAAACTCTTATGTAAGGTCAAGTGCTTATGGCGCTGATCATTTCGATCACTTGAACTTCATTATTCCTGTTCCCCAGTGTTGCCGTGGTGACCAATCACAGCTGAGACTTCTTCTGATGAACAAAAAAGTCAATTAACACCAAAATAAAATGTTTCAAATAAATTATAGGAAAGCTAGCTAAACATGTAAGACAGCGAGGGGCGCGTTCATCTGCACTGCTACTGGGCGTGGTTCATTGTACTTGGCCCACAAACGTCGTTATGATAACTTACTGAGGGGAAAAACACTTTTTATAGCAAAGTATGTACATTCTGTATATTATTGATTTTTTATTTGAAGAAAACCCTCAAATATGTGCGCAGAAATCAGGTAAGGACATTCTCTTGTGGAGACTGCGCGAATAGCCTGAACTTGAGGCTGAGGCTGTCGGCACAGTAAAATACTAGGAGATTAGACGTTTCCTTTTCTTCTCGTGTCCTTATAGCGGGGGATAAAACATGACAGTTCTATAATAACTGCCCGATTGTCAAGGCAAACCAACCGTTCCTGGCCAAGACCTCCCCCAACGACTCTGTTCAGTGCTCCCAGTCTCATCCTGGCTAACAGGGCCAGGGGTAAGTTTGCTCCCAGTAGTTGGTAGATAGAGGTGTATGGTATAGTTTTACAAAACGATAGAGGGAGTGAGAAATAACACAAATAATAAAAAAGCATTCATTCATTCATTTGCATGTCCCTTGCGGAACTTTGCCTCCCTAACAGCACTCCTGTAGGCCTCTCGTTTGTAAGCAAGATGCCCTGCTGCTGATGCATCCATTTGCAGATCATCAACGATGTCTTGCAGCCATATTCGTCGTGGTCTTCCTCTCTTTCTTTTTCCCATTATGTACCCCTCCAGTTACTATAGAACTGTCATGTTTTATCCCCCGCTATAAGGACACGAGAAGAAAAGGAAACGTCTAATCTCCTAGTATTTTACTGTGCCGATAGCCTCAGCCTCAAGTTCAGGCTATTCGCGCAGTCTCCACAAGAGAATGTCCTTACCTGATTTCTGCGCACATATTTGAGGGTTTTCTTCAAATAAAAAATCAATAATATACAGAATGTACATACTTTGCTATAAAAAGTGTCTTTCCCCTCAGTCAGTTATCATAACGACGTTTGTGGGCCAAGTACAATGAACCACGCCCAGTAGCAGTGCAGATGAACGCGCCCCTCGCTGTCTTACATGCTTAGCTAGCTTTCCTATAATTTATTTGAAACATTTTATTTTGGTGTTAATTGACTTTTTTGTTCATCAGAAGAAGTCTCAGCTGTGATTGGTCACCACGGCAACACTGGGGAACAGGAATAATGAAGTTCAGGTGATCGAAATGATCAGCGCCATAAGCACTTGACCTTACATAAGAGTTTGTTGTTTTGCCTGTCGATGCGTAAAACTGTAATCATTCTTAAAAGTTAACAAAATACATGCACTTTTCAATTGCAAATCTGTATTATGTGTTCACATTAGGTTTGATTTTAAGAGTAAAATCAGTGACACTCAGTCTGTTTCTGTTTAACAATGCGCGTGAGTTAACATTATATAAAGACGTTTTCACAAGATTTAAACAAAACGATATTTCACAACTTCGAAGCGTGAACATAATTTTTTCGATCGTCTCCCTTCGACCATCAAACGAAAAAGTGGCATAATTATTCGATCGTCTCCCTTTGACCATCAAACCGAAAACTTACCATAATTCTTCGATCGTCTCCCTTTGGTCACAAATGAAAAATTAACAATTCTTTGATTACCTCCATTTGAACACCGAACGGAAAATTAACATCTGACTGCAGATTGGTGAAATTTTTTTAGTGCTCTCCATTAGTCTTTTCTTGTATTTTGCACTACGCTTTTTGTGTTTGTACGTGTTCAACCAACACTCCCTTTCTCCCTGCCCCCACCCCCATACACATACGCACACACTTTACAAGGAGAAGTGTTTGATGTGCAACTGGGAGGATATGACGATCTCATCTGAGTTTTCCTTTTGATTTTCCGTATACTCTGCTAGTAACTAAACATATAAAGTACCAGCATAATCATAATCATGATCTCAGTTTGTATCTCAAAATGTTAGTGCTATGAAGGTGGAGAGAGGCGTACGGTTTAGTTTTAAAAGAGACAGGATAGAAAAAGAGGCAATAAACGAAACTGGAAAAAAGTAAGATCAGCTCGTACAGATGAAGAACATATATATATCAAATATTTTGGCAAATGCGTTTGTCAAGAATCACATACAAAAACAACAATCAGATAAATTTTTAAAAAGATGAAAAATGAAACACTTAACTCTTTGGGTTCCTTCTCTTAAGAAAGGCATTAGCACTGCTCACCTCACTTTCTGTCACTCTCGTTTCTATCTTCTTTCCTCATTCTTTCTATCTTTTTCTGTAAAACTGAACCATTTAAATGTGTCTACATTATATACCATTGACAAGTTTTATCGTAGTCATTTCTCGTAATTAGTGTAAGGCAATAGCAGATTTTATAAAAATCTCTCTAAATGTTGCTTTTTTTTGTTTTTGTTTGCATCTGATTGTGAAAATTATGAAGCAGATGCATCGAGTAGGATGTGGAGTTGGTTAAAATAGTTTTGACTGAATTAGTGAAATTGAAAAAAAAAAAATGAAGCTTCGCGGATATCCTCTTAATGAGAGATAAGTCGTCAACATATAACACGATATGTGAGCGGGGAGAAAGAAAGAAAGAAAGAAAGAGAGAGAGAGAGAGAGAGAGCTGAATTGTCAGGAAAAGTCACTGCCAAATTGCAAACGCAACTATACAATCGCCTTTTTTCCCCTTTGAAGTCTTTTTTTTCTTGTGGGGAAATTTAGCACAGGACATAGAAATAAGGCAGGTGACAATCTAATGGCGTTTTGCACGGAAAATGAGCTAATGATCTTAACACACTCTTTAAGAAGACTTTACACATGGACATCACCTGATGATAAACCAGGAATCAAATAGATTACATTTTAGTGCAAAGAAGGTGGAGGTCAAGTATAACATAAGCAAAAACTTTACCAGGTGCTGATTGTGAAACGGACCATGAGTTATTAATAGGAGACATGAAGATAAAGATAAAAAAGACAGTTACAGGATCAAGACCACTCCGCTTTGATCTTACAAAACTACCAGAACAATACGGTATAGATGTGAAGAACCTTTTCGAAATCCTGATGGCTGTACAGAAGGAGATGACACCAGATGAATTGGCTACGCAGACCAAAGATATCTTACTAACAACAGCTAAAGACATGGTTCCAGTAAAGAAAACACAAAAAAATGGATGGATTACAGCAGGTACACTAGAACTGATAAAACAACGTAGAGAAATGAAGACGCAATGGAAAGTGACAAACAATAAGAAAGAGAAATATAAATCTTTAACAAAAGAAGTACGAAGAAACATAAGAAAAGACAAAAAACAATACATTCAAGATTGTTGTGAAAGAATAGAAGAACATCAGAAGTGTGGAAGAGATAGTGAAATGTTTAAAGAAATGAAGACATTGACGAGAAATGTCACACCTAAGTTAAATGTAATTTGTGATGAGATGGGGAATACCTTGACAGAGACAGAGGAAATTCTAGAAAGATGGAAGGAATATTGCAAAAGAATGTATGAAACAACCGACTGCGGAAACAGAAATCAACAGTGTGAATTATTATTGGAGGAGAAAGAACCCAAACAGACAATAGAAGAAGTTTTATGGGCAATAAAGAATCTGAAAAATGGTAAATCACCAGAATGTGATGAGATAACAGCTGAATTTATTAAAGCAGGAGGAAAGGAGTGTGTAACAATCTATCATGCACTGTGCAAAAAGATATGGCATTAAGGTATTTGCCCAAAAGAATGGAAAAGAACTGTATTTATACCACTGCCAAAAAAGGGTAACCTGAAATTATGCACAAACTACAGAACTGTTGCCCTGATTAGTCATGCCAGTAAAATTTTGTTAAAAATCATAATGGGTAGACTTCGTAAGAAAATAGAAGAAGAAGTAATTATGGTCCAAGCTGGTTTCAGACAAGGAAGAGGATCAAGAGATCATATATTCAATATAAGATTAATAATAGAGAAATGCAGAGAGTTTAATGGGAATCTATATTTATCCTTTATAGACTACTCAAAGGCATTTGATTTTGTACAACACCAGAAACTTTGGGAAATAATGAAAAAAATGGGATTTCCAACACATTTGACACAACTAACATCACTGCTGTATCTAGACCAACAAGCGGCAGTAAGAATAAATGGTGAAACAACAACTTGGTTTGACATAAAACAAGGGGTCCGTCAGGGGTGCGTATTGTCACCCTACTTATTTAACTTGTATACTGAAAATATAATGAGGAATGTTAGAGAAGATGTAGACAAAGAATATTACAATGCCATAACAATTGGAGGTTATGAAATACCAGAGATTAGTTATGCTGATGACACAGTGTTACTGTCCACAACACAAAAAGGAATGGAAAAACTAATTATGTCAGTCCGTAAGAACAGCGAAGAGCAGAACCTCTATCTTAATGCGAAGAAAACTAAATTGATGACAACTGACAAAACAAACAAGGCAGCTGAAATATATATCAGTGAGGAAAAATTGGAAGAAGTGGAGAGTTTTGAATATCTTGGATCACTACTAACTAATAATGGAGATACAATGAGGGAAATTAAAAGGAGGACATCTATCGCTCTTCAGAAAATAAAACAAATAAAGAATCTGTGGAGAGGAGCAGACAGAACTACAAAAATAAGATTTTTAAGGGCATGCACCTTTTCCATCGCAACATATGCCTGTGAGACCTGGACACGTAACAAAACATCTGAGAAACACATAAATGCCTTTGAATGTAAATGCTACAGAAGAGTTCTCCAAATATCGTGGACACAAAAAAGAACAAATATATCTATACTACAAGAGCTTAATATTGAAGAAGGCTGGCTAGTAAAGAGGATTAAAGAGAGAAAACTTAAATATTTTGGTAACATTAAACGTCATGATAATCTGGAGAAGACCGTATTAGAAGGATACATAATGGGAAAAAGAGAAAGAGGAAGACCAAAACGAAGATGGCTGCAAAACATCGTAGACGCTCTGCAAATGGATGCATCAGCAGCAGGCCATCTTGCTCACAACCGAGAGGCCTACAGGAGTGCTGTTTGGGAAGCAAAGTTCCACAAGGGACATGCAAATGAATGAATGAATGAATGAACAAACCCTGCAATTTCTAAATCAAGGGGGAAACCCTAGACTAGAGTTTCCATGATTTAATCTTTGAAATGAGAACACCTATCTGGCAAGTGAAGCTGTGGTTGCGCGAGGCTTCAAGGTTGCCAGATTTTCTCTTGGACTTCGTGAGTGGCGGGTAAAGCTTCTGGTGTGGTGTTATCTAGTTTGTAGGGTAAAGCTTCTGGTGTAGGGTTATGTAGTTAGTAGGCTAACGTTTCTGGTGTAGTGTTATCTAATTAGTAGGGTAAAGCTTCTGATGAAGGGTTATGTAGTTAGGAGGGTAAATCTTCTGGTGTGGTGTTATCTAGTTAGTAGGGTAAATCTTCTGGTGTGGTGTTATCTAGTTAGTAGGGTAAATCTTCTGGTGTAGTGTTATCTAGTTAGTAGGGTAAAGCTTCTGGTGTAGTGTTATCTAGTTAGTAGGGTAAAGCTTCTGGTGTGGTGTTATCTAGTTAGTAGGGTAAAGCTTCTGGTGTGGTGTTATCTAGTTAGTAGGGTAAAGCTTCTGGTGTGGTGTTATCTAGTTAGTAGGGTAAATCTTCTGGTGTGGTGTTATCTAGTTAGTAGGGTAAATCTTCTGGTGTAGTGTTATCTAGTTAGTAGGGTAAATCTTCTGGTGTAGTGTTATCTAGTTAGTAGGGTAAATCTTCTGGTGTGGTGTTATCTAGTTAGTAGGGTAAATCTTCTGGTGTAGTGTTATCTAGTTAGTAGGGTAAAGCTTCTGGTGTGGTGTTATCTAGTTAGTAGGGTAAAGTTTCTGGTGTGGTGTTATCTACTTAGTAGGGTAAAGCTTCTGGTGTGGTGTTATCTAGTTAGTAGGTTAAATCTTTTGGTGTAGTGTTATCTAGTTAGTAGGGTAAATCTTCTGGTGTAGTGTTATCTAGTTAGTAGGGTAAATCTTCTGGTGTAGTGTTATCTAGTTAGTAGGTTAAATCTTCTGGTGTAGTGTTATCTAGTTAGTAGGGTAAATCTTCTGGTGTAGGGTTATCTAGTTAGCAGGGTAACGCTTCTAGTGTAGGGCTATCTAGTTAGTAGGGTAAAGCTTCTGTTGTAGTGTTGTGTAGTTAGTAGGCTAGAACTTCTGGTTTTTAGTTATGTGGTTAATAGGCTAAAGATTCTGGCTTAGTGTTATGTGGTTAATTGGGGTAAAGCTTGTCTATTTCAGTTTTTATGAGCACCTTATGAATAATTCATGACTGTGTATAGACGTAACTAGGTCTAATCCTGTTGCAGGACAAATCAGAACAACTAGATATGTTCTAGTTATTCAGGAATAATTAAATGTATGCTTTCTTATAATTTTCAAAGGACACTTCAGTAGTATAATGAACAGTGCACTCATCTTTATGGCGAAGGCGGTTGTTAGAACCCGATCACACATTCATAACAGTGATTCTAGAATCAATATCATGACATTTTATTCTTTCATGTTTCAATGACCTGTAAGTGAAACCTGCTAGCACACTATTTGCTGTTGTTGCTGGTATAGATTTTTGCGTGTTACATAGTTTTAACATCTGCTCTTGTTCTACTAATGTGAAGTAATACTTCCCCCTCCAGTCAGACTAGCCTAACTAGTCGAATTTATGATGTGTTTTCATCTTTCGAGTCAGCGTGGTCTAAATATCTACGCTGAATATCTCGTTTCCGGTACTGTTTCTGGTATTGTTTGCTGCACTGCAGATACATCAAGTGAGAGAAAGAGGCACGCTGGGTTACTGCACGTAGTTTACAACTAAAGAAGACTTCATCACGCCTTACATCGGTAATCTTATTTAATTCCAGATAAGAACTGTTATGTTACAGTCTTATTTAATTTCAGACAAGAATTGTTACGTTCCATGACCAAGGGATTTGTGGCTGAAAGGTCCCGTATGTCCATGTACTCAAGCAAGGGAAACAAATCATTCTACATTCGACGACAGTCATAAAATGAAAGAATGTAGACAAACAGTACAAGTAACACACACTCACAGCGACTTGACAGTTCACAGATAGTCAAGTGCGAATTTGACGTTCATGGCCCTGAACTTCCTTTCTGTTTATCATCAGACAATCTTCAGGTTTCATTAAAAACGAAAAGGTGACTGTCATGTATTATTTTAAAAGTTGTATTGTTATGTACTGTTTTAAAAGGCGTATCATGTATTATTTTAAAAGTTGTATTGTTATGTATGTTTTAAAAGACGTATCATGTATTATTTTAAAAGTTGTATTTTTATGTACTGTTTTAAAAGGCGTATCATGTATTATTTTAAAAGTTGTATTGTTATGTACTGTTTTAAAAGGCGTATAATGTATTATTTTAAAAGTTGTATTTTTATGTACTGTTTTAAAAGGCGTATCATGTATTTTTTTCAAAGTTGTATTGTTATGTACTGTTTTAAAAGGCGTATCTCTGCTACAGTTTGGTTCAGATTATAACTTGCATATTTACACATAAAAAAAGTATATAGAGCGCACTTGTTCATAACTGTAAAACTAGATTGTGCAATATTACTGCCAGCATGGCCATGATGACAGGGAGGTAATCAAACACGTAAAATTTTAAATTTCTTTGTTGACTGATTGAAGTAACTGAGACAGGAGTAAAGTCTGTCTAACAATGCCGTTTTGAGTACTGAATTTATTGGTCATAAATCGCTGGTCATGGGAATAAAGAGTTAACATTACTGTTATTGGTGGTCCTAGATATGACACTCACCAGTTCAACAAAATTCCCGCAGTCCTAAAGTAAAGTCTAAAGCTAGACTCTTTTTTTTATCTTAATGTGGTTTTTAGACTCTTTTTTTTATCTTAATGTGTTTTTTTGTGTGGTTATATCACCCACTTCTCCTGGACACAGAAATCCTATGCTCGTTTTAAAAAGGGGCTTCCACCATTTGTCAGGACGTTAGAGGGTAAGGGATAATCACTCAAAAAAATCAGTCTCATATTCGTTGTACCACTCCTGACGTCCTTGACTGGAAGACAGCAGCAGCAACAACAACAACCACAACAACTACAATAACAAATATGATAATTGGGTTGGTTTTTTTTGGGGGGGGGGGGGATAATTTTCCATTAAAAAATTTGTCTGTCTTCTTCTTCTTCTTCTTCGTTCACTTCTACCACCAAAACCGCACTGTGATCCTACTGAATTTACGCCTGTGGTCCTCGTTAGGTCCCGTGGTCTCCTATGTGATCCCCGAAGGACCACACGAGATCCACGAGAGGACCACAAGGGGTTCAGAGTATCACAGGGCTTTAGCCTGTATTTCTTGGTGGGTCTCAGAAGCGGGATTGTGTGTCACCGTGGTTTTCATTGCACCAGTTTAGTCTAGGGTTGGATTTTCTCACCGGAAGACCTCGACGTGTTTAGGATATCAGTGCATCCCCGCTGGGTGAGAGGCGGTAGCCCACCCAGGCCAGAGTTGGACCTTCTCACCGGAAAACCTCGACGTGTTTTGAGATACCCGTGTATCACCGCCGGGTGAGAGGTGGTTGCCCATCCAGTCCAGAGTTGGACTTTCTCACATGAAAACCTCAGCGTGATTAGAATACGCAAACATCCCCGCCGGGTGAGACTGCCCTGGTCTTGTGTCTCCGACTTCAGCATTTTGCGGTCGTGGCCGCTACCCTTCCTAGTTGTGACCAGGATGGAGCTTTTGTCCAGGATAACGAATCCTCGCCACTAGTGACTTCCACCCCTGGGTTGATCCGGTTTAGGCATATTATCCCAGTATGGGCGTGTTTGGGACGTGACCGACCTCTAGAGCAGAGGTACTGTGACATGCATAGCCTTCAAGATTCACCCCTGGTGTGAGCCGGTTTAGGCAAAATTCACCAGTATGGGTGTATATCAGGCGTGACCTACCTCTAGAGCGGAGGTGGCATGACATGTCTAGCCATCAAGTTCCACCCCTGGTGTGTGCCGGTTTATGCATATTTCACCAGTGTAGGTGTATTTCGGACGTGGCCGGTTTCTAGAGCAGAGGTGCCGTGGTATGTATAGCTCTCGTAGCGATACTACTGGACATACCGATTAAACTTCACTTTATCCTTTCCACCACCTTTCCCATCGGCACCGGACAGCAACCTTTATTTCTTTTCCGCATTTCATCCTTAACCGAGAGGAGCTTCACTCCACGCGCGGCATTTGAAAAGTCAAGCCAGCAGTGTCTTAACCTCTGGGACAAGCCGGTTCATGCATTTCACCCGATATGACTGCACTCAGGACGTGGCCGACCTCCAGACCAGAGGTGCCGTGATTTGACTGTTTGCTTCGCTTTATCCTTTCTACCACTTTTCCGCAGTGATGCTGCGCGGCAACCTCATTTGCACCTTTCGTCATTGGCCGGGAGGAGCCCCGCTCCACGCACGGCAACTGAAAAATCTCGCCAACAGCGGCAGATGAGCTACCAAACGTGCCACTCATCTACCCTAAGTATCTGGTTTTCAGGCGCCAGATATTCGCCCTTGCCCCTTCTCCTGCCAGTTTAAACAGTTCTGCCACGGGAAGGCCAGGAGCTGGACTTGACTGTCAGAGGCTGTTTGAGACGCAATTACAGTTCTTAGAACCATTTTGTCTGTGATTTTATTTGTTGAACATGTTGCAGGATTAACAAGAAAAAAAAACATCTTGTTTGAAGTAAAGATTTTATTGTGCCCTTTAGTAGAAACCTTGAATGTTGTCAAATTCAGGTTTCCTTTTTTAGACTCTATATTATTATTATTATTATTTTTTGTGGTCATTGTAATGCAACGAAACCAAACTCAAAAGTTTCCAATAATATTTTTAATCAGAGAATCTATGTCCTGTGGAAAAAAAACAACAAAAATTCAGATAAGAAAAGGGAGATCTGATATGATGTGGTCACTAAGATAAGCCCCCAATGCTTTCTACACATTTTCGAACATTACGCAGGTTTCCTGATAACTGATAGTTGTTTTACAACAAAGAAACAAAACTAATGTTCCTGAAAGTAACAGTGTCTTCTGATTAGTATATTTTGATAGACTGGTCCGAGAAAATAAGAGGAATCTCCTTAAATCTAAGTCTCATCCATATTACCCCCTACATCAAACTCTTAACTTGGATATCAGCGACTGATAACTTTATTTTCTAAGTACACGGACAATGATTTGAAACAAACATCTGGGATGTGACAACTTAAGAAGAGAAATGATCTTCAAGAGATCAGAAACGTGATATTCACTTCTCTTGAAATGATCTTCGATCACGGCGCTTTCTTCAGATTTGGTTTCCTAAAATCCCTTTTCATTAACTTTCTGCCTAAAACAAAACATTTGTTTAAATGTATCCTTGAACTTGGAGCTCATACTTATGTAGATGAAAAAATTTGCCCCAGCGTTGATGCTCTCGAACTGGAGAAGTATTGCGACAAATGCCAGGCTAAGGTTGTACTGTGGTCTGCCAAACTTCAGCCTCGTATCCAGGACGAGCCACAGAAGCAGGACAACTCCAGGAGCGTAACAGAAGATGAAGACTGTGGAGATAATCAAGACCAGTTTGGCCACCTTTGTGTCTCTGTTTGGCTTAGCTTCCGTTTGTGTCAAGGACGCAGTCTGCTGTCGCCATTTTGCTTGATTGTGCAATGTTTTAACTAAAATGATCGTACATGCTACAATAAGAATAAAGAAAACTGTTGGTATGACGTTGTTGATCAGGTAACAGAACTCTTCTATTTTGCCTCTATTTGCAATCTTCACCATCACGAGCATAGATCTGTTCCTGAAGGAGTCAAACGCCTCAATAAGTCTCGTGGTATAGAACATCGGGGCTACAGCGGCGGCCATTAAAATGTAGATCACACAGATGAAGAAAGCTGTTCTTCGTGGCGTCACAAGGGACTTAATCTTCAAAGGTGCAACAATACACAAGCACCGCTCAAGTGTAATCCAGGCCGTTATTCCCGTAGTTACTCTTGTGAATAACACGTGAGGCCAGTATATAAAATATTTCAACTGTTCAGGGCTAAACCTTAGGTCCAGTTCCACGAATGCTTGAGTGGTGCACACATTTATCAGCAAGATCAGCAGCAAGGACGCCAGGTCAGATATTGTTAGTCCCAGGAGACTTATATTAACCGAGTCTCTAAATCCTTGTTTAATCAAAACAAAAATGTTCAGAACGTTGACAATGGCACCCACTATAGTGGTACACTGTCCAGGTCCGCTAGTCACTATTGCAAAATGTTTCAGATCCTCATTTGTTATAATAGCCTTTTCTACCGTTCTCAGAGAGGTACCTGTGCGCCTGACCTCGTCAAACATTGTTCTGTTGGAAATGCGTTGTTCCTCGGATGTTATGTTAGTGAAAGATAACAAATGTTCCATTGTGAAAGATACTCTAGCTTCTCATGAAGGAAAAAAAAAGTTTTTAGTAAACATTTTTCGTAAAGTGTTCCTATGTTTTGTATAACTAATAAAGATGATATGCAGCTCAAAGTTGAGAAAGTTAAGTGACAGTGGGAAAGACATAAGTGAACCTTAAGTGTGTGTGTGAGTATATATATATATATATATATATATATATATATATTATATATATATATATATGACTGTTACAGAAAAAGCAGAAGAACGAAGGATATGTTGTGGGGAAATTTAGCATAGGACATAGAAATGAGACAGGTGACAATCTAATGGCATTTTGCACGGAAAATGAGCTAATGATCGCTAACACACTCTTTAAACAACATCCAAGAAGACTTTACAAATGGACATCACCTGGTGGGGAAACCAAGAATCAACTAGATTACATTTTAGTGCAAAGAAAGTGGAGATCATGTATAACATAAGCAAAAACATTACCAAGTGCTGATTGTGACACGGACCATGAGTTACTAATAGCAGACATGAAGATAAAGATAAAAAAGACAGTTACAGGATCAAGACCACTCGGCTTTGATCTTACAAAACTACCAGAACAATACGGTATAGAAGTGAAGAACCGTTTCGAAATCCTGATGGCTGTACAGAAGGAGATCACACCAGATGAATTGGCTACGCAGGCCAGAAATATGTTAATAACAACAGCTAAAGACATGGTTCCAGTAAAGAAAACACAAAAGAATGGATGGATTACAGCGGGCACACTAGAACTGATAAAATAACGTAGAGAAATGAAGACGCTATGGAAAGTGACAAACAATAACAAAGAGGAATATAAATCTTTAACAAAAGAAGTACGAATAAACATAAGAAAAGAAAAAAAAAAACAATATATATATAAGATTGTTGTGAAAAAATAGAAGGAAATCAGAAGTGTGGAAGAGATAGTGAAATGTATAAATAAATGAAGACATTGACGAGAAATGTCACACCTAAGCTAAATGTAATTTGTGACGAGGTGGGGAATACCTTGACAGAAACAGGGGAAATTCTATATAAATGGAAGAAATAATGCAGAGGAATGTATGAAACAACCGACTGTAAAAATAGAAATCAAGAGTGTGAATTATTATTGGAGGAGAAAGAACACGAACAGACAATAGAAGAAGTTTTATGGCCAATAAAGAACCTGAAAAATGGTAAATCACCAGGATGTGATGAGATTACAGCTGAACTTATTAAAGCAGGAGGAAAGGAATGTGGAACAATCTATCATGCACTATGTAAAAAAGATAAGGTATTCAGGTATTTGGCCAAAAGAATGGAAAAGAACTGTATTCATACCACTGCCAAAAAAGGGTAACTTGAAATTATGCACAAACTACATAACTATTGCCCTGATTAGTCGTGCCAGTAAAATTCTGTTAAAAATCATAATAGGTAAATTCATAAGAAAATAGAAGTCAATATGGTCCAAGCTGGTTACAGACAAGGAAGAGGATCAAGAGATCATATATTCAATATAAGATTAATAGAGAAATGCAGAGAGTTTAATGTGAATATATATCTATCTATCTTTTATAGACTATTCAAAGGCATTTGACTGTGTACAACACCAGAAACTTTGGGAAATAATAGAAAAAAGGGATTTCCAACACATTTGATACAATTAACGTCACTGCCGTATCTAGACCAACAAGCAGCAGAAAGATTAAATGGTGAAACAACAACTTGGTATGACATAAAACAAGGCATCTGTCAGGGGTGCGTATTGCCGCCTTACTTATTTAACTTGTATACTGAAAATATAATGAGGAATGTTAGAGAAGATGTAGACAAAGAATATTACGATGCCATAACAATTGGAGGTTATGAAATACCAGAGATTAGATATGCTGATGACACAGTATTACTGTCTACAACACAATAAGGAATGGAAAAACTAATTATGTCAGTCCGTAAGAACAGCGAAGAGCAAAACCTCTATCTTAATGCGAAGACAACTAAACTGATGACAATTGACAAAACAAACAAGGCAGCTGAAATATTTATCAATGTGGAAAAATTGGAAGAAGTAGAGAGTTTTGAATATCTTGGATAACTACAAACTATTAATGGAGATACAATGAGAGAAATTAAAAGGAGGACATCTATCGCTCTTCAGAAAGTAAAACAACTAAAGAATCTGTGGAGAGGAACAGACAGAATTACAAAAATAAGATTTTTAGGGCAGGCATTTTCCCCATCGCAACATATGGCTGTGAGACCTGGACACTTAACAAAACAGCTGAGAAACACATAAATGGGTTTGAATGTAAATGCTACAGAAGAGTTGTTCAAATATCATGGACACAAAAAAGAACAAATATATCCATACTACAAGAACTTAATATTGAAGAAGACTGGCTAGTAGAGAGGATTAAAGAGAGAAAACTTAAATATTTTGGACAAATTAAACGTCATTCATTCATTCATTCATTTGCATGTTCCTTGCGGAACTTTGCCTCTCAAACAGCACTCCTGTAGGCCTCTCGGCTGTGAGCAAGATGGCCTGCTGCTGTTGCATCCATTTCCAGATCGTCAACGATGTCTTACAGCCATCTTCGTCTTGGTCTTCCTCTTTTTCTTTTCCCCATTATGTATCCTTCCAATACGGTCTTCTCTAAATTATCATGACGTTTAATGTGTCCAAAATATTTCAGTTTTCTCTCTTTAATCCTCTTCACTAGCCAGCCTTCTTCAATATTAAACGTCATTATAATCTAGAAAAAACCTTCTTGGAAGGGTATATAATGGGAAAAAGAAAGAGAGGAAGAACAAAACGAAGATGGCTGCAAGACATCGTTGATGATCTACAAATGGATGCATCTGTAGCAGGCCATCTTGCTCACATCCGAGAGGCCAACAGGAATGATATTATGGAGGCAGTGTTCCGCATATATATATATATATATATATATATATATATATATATATATATATATTACTGTTGTGATTTGTATAATTTGTGTTAACCAAAATAACCGAGAAGACACAGACATACCTGCCAGTTTTGTGACAATTTTGATGATTTAAAAATTCAGAAAAACCCTGAAATGCGACAATGATTCACCGACAGTAATGCGATATACTGCTGAAAAAGTCAAGCTCCACTGACAGAATCTTACCATATTAAAAATACAAACGTGGGAAATTAATTGTATTTAATCATGGAATTAATTGTTTTTCAGTCATTTGGGCATCAGACTGTGACAGTTTCAGTAAGAATAGCGAATGTGTGTGGGAGTAAATTGCTGGTTATGTGGAAACAGCATTCTTTCTGAAATTCAGCTCTCATGGCAGCTCAAGTAAAGATTATCGGTAACGTGTGTGACCAACAGGGCACTGATACAAGCCAAGCCAGGCAACGTTGCCTCGTGGATAAAATCAACGTCCTGATAGTGTGCTGGGAGACCGCCTGCCGCTCCTGCTTTATATTTTGAAACAGTTGGTTCAGAAAGATACGAGAGAGACAATGTACTTTCATAGGACATGCAATGAGAAGAGGGGGCATTGAAAATATTATAACAACAGGAAAAATAGAAGGAAGAAGATCAAGAGGAAGACCAAGAGAAATGATACTGGACAGTCTGACGGGATGGTGTGAGAGGAGACCACCAACTGAACTGATGGCCTGCATGAAGGATCGGGTACTCTGGAGAAGCATAATAGCCAAAGCCAGTCGGCACGGCACCTGATGATGATGATGATGGTTCAGGTCAGTAGCTGGTATATGGTTACCTCTCGACGATTGTCCCAGAATATCCCAGAGATGCTCCACAGGCTGAAATCAGGTCAGAGTGCTAGCTAGTCCATCCTGGTGACTTGGTGCTGCTGAAGGAAGTCATTAACAACACGAGGTCTGTGGGGATGGGCGTTGCCATCTTGGAGCACAGTACCTTGCCCAACAGCCTGAAATGTTGGAAGTAAAAGAGGCTAAATAATATACCTAATGCATGTCAGGTTCCCTTGGACACGATGCAGAGGCGTTCTGTAGTTCTTCGCAAAGCCATCCCTTATTTAACATGATTGAGCCACCTCCATAGCGATCGTGTTCCCTAACTGTGTCATCTTGGAATAGCTCCCTGGACCGTCTCCGCAAACGAATAGTTAAACTACATTGTGAGGCTTGTGTCATTCGTTAAGAACACCATAGACCAGTGCAGCGGGTCAGTGCTAGATGAAGTCGAGACCAAGGAAGACGAGCAGCACGATGGACTTGTGTAAGGCTGGGGAGCACTGCAGGCCGTCTTGAGTGAAGAGTTGCCTCATGGGTTTCTGTTGCGAATCGTTTGGTCGCTGACAGTGATAATGTTTATTCCTGGCAGATGCGCTCTGACTGCGTTAGCGGTGACTGATCTGTTTCTCGGTATCATTAGAACGGCGTATCGATCTTGTTGGACATTTGTTATTCTTGGTTGCCTAGACCTTCTGGCTTCCTCCACAGTTTCGGTGTTAATGAAGTAACACACAATAATTAGTGTATAAGCATATACACAGAGCCACCGCAGTGAAGCTGTGATACCAAAATCTATAAACTAGAAACAAAGTAGGAACAGCTTTATTTACTTAACAAGTACAAAGTTCTGACGTTTAGGTGTGGGCCTTAATCATACAAAAACACACAGGACGAAGAGAGAGAGAGAGAGAGAGAGAGAGAGAGAGAGAGAGAGAGAGAGAGAGGAGATAAAGTATAAATTCAAATGAATGCTATGTAAAAAAATGAAATAAAATTAATAGAACACTTAGCTGTAACTTGTAAGAAGCTGTTGTATTTTTGAACACAGCGTCGGACAAGCCACAGCTTCTTACAAGTTACAGTTAAGTGCTTTATTCATTTTATTTCATTTTTTTTATATATAGCATTCATTTGAATTTATATTTTATCTCCTCTCTCTATTTCTTCGTTCTGTATGTTTTTGTATGATTAAGGCTCACGCCGAAACGTCACAATTGTGTACTTGTTAAGTAATGAAGCTGTTCCTACATTTTTCCTAGTTTTAATGAAAGGATCTGGCATTCTTTGAGTGACCGAGTGGGTGACTGTAAGTCGTCTGGCAGCCTCTCGCAATGACCCACCTTGTTGGAATCATACCATGGCCCGGCATCTGTCAGCATCACTAAGTCCTCCTCTCTCAGGCATTGTTAAACAGTTTCACTAACACGATCAGAAATACCCCTCCACTGGAAAAAAAAAAGTGACTGAACAGTGTTCGGTCCTACACGGGCTGCACGAGCAGGAGATTTTTATCACTGTGGGAACTGTGTCACTCCTGGGGCGAAACGTGCAATTTACTGACAGTTTTTGTGTGTGATTTGATTAGGATTTGGAGTGCCTATAAGAGTACGGTTTTATTGTGTTAAAAGCTGAAGAATTTGTCGTCATTATGTGGTTTATTAATGTATCTAAACTTAGCAATGACGTGTCACGGGCATTCATTTCAATATTTGCAGCATTTTTTTTTTTTTTGTGGCCACAATTCATTTGAAAAATGATTGTGGCCCTTGACTTCTTTTGTGTAGTATATAGATACCAGCTGAGACCGCTAAAGGTTGAACAATTCAAAGTTAATAGATAAAGTGAAAGAGTCCTGCAGCCTCCAGTTTAGCAGCTACGCTATCTAGCTCGTTTATCTTTTCAAATATTCAGGTTAGAAATGAATAAATACAAATCAGTACATAAATGAATGAAAAAAAAGCAATAAACGAAAATGTAAAGGACACTTCATGACTTGAGTACTTTGTGTTGTTGAAAAAAAGTTTTCTTCCGGACTTTCTTGTTCTGTGTTGCCTTCAGCACTTCTTTGCATGAACTTTTTTTTTTTTAGCATGATTTTATATTCCATTCTCACAGTCATATTAACGTCATGTGTATTCTGGTCATTTTAACGTGACTGTTTCTCCTGACCATTTTAACGTATATGTTTTTTTTCCATAGTCATCTTCACTAGATCAGACTTTAAAAATCTGATATTTGCTATTATAAGTATCATTATTTCAATGGACGAGTTGTTGCTTTCATTATGTACATCACATTAAGTATATGTCTCTTTCAATGGGTTTGTCAGCTGAAAATTTTCTACCATATTTCCTTACATTCAAGAAGGTATGACCATATTAAGCTACAGATATTACAATCTTAATATGGAAACCCGAACACTGTTGCTAGACCAGATATGGCATGCACACCTGTAGGACAGGATAAGACAATAAGATTTTGGAGAAAATATTTAACATCTGAATCCGCTAAAGCATACTATACTGTTTGTAGAACACAATGTAAAATCTGGCTGCAGACCATGAGAAATGGAGAGTATTTGTTGTCCAATAGAACGGCATAAAGAAAAATAAACTTGCTGAATACTAATTGGATTTGCCAATAACCCTCAAGGAACATTGATTTGATCCGCCTGTTTTGTACTGCAAGAGAATAATTACTATTAATGCATTTCTCGTGCATTTTTTAAAACAAAAATTCCAGATCTTTATTCACTTTATTTTACTCCCTTTTGGTGTACTATCATGGTGTTATCATTCTTCCATATTTCATGCTAGTAAGTTTTATGATATACTAGGGGTGATTGATAAGTTTGCGGCCTAAAGTACAACGGATTATTTGTGGACCACTTTTTCGGGTTATTTCTCAACATAGTCCCCTTGCAAGTTTATGCACTTAGTCCAGCGATCCTGGAGCATACGGATCCCTTTTTTTTGTAAAAGTCAGCATCTTGTGCCAGTAGAAAGTGGCCTACACCATGAATGACGTCATTATCTGCACCAAATTTGTGACCACTGAGCTCCTTTTTCACTTTGGTAAACAGGTCCAAAGGGGCCAAATCAGGGGAATAAGGAGGATGTTCAAGAAGCTGGAAGCCGCATTCATGAATGGCAGCCATTGTCACCGCAGACTTGTGAACTGGAGCATTGTATTGCTGAAAGATGACTTCTCACGTCAATTTCCCTCGACGCTTTTCCTTCAGTTTGACCCGCAGTTGTCTCTTCACAAGATTAGCGTAATAGGCTTCGGTGACCGTTCTGGCCTTTTGAAGATAGTCTACCAATAGCACACCTTCTGAATCCCAAAACATGGAAGCCATCACTTGCCTGCAGACAGAACCACCTTTGCTTTCTTTGGAGGTGGGGATCCATGATGTTTCCACTGCTTTGACTGTTCTTTGGTTTCTGGTTGAAAATGATGAATCCAAGTCTCATCCGTAGTCACAAATTGCTGAAGAAACTTTTCAGGATGTGCAGAAAAATGGCCAAGATTGTCTCTTGACATGTTGAGACGCTGTCGTTTGTGATCAGCTCCAAGAAGTTTCGGGACCCATTGAGCAGAGAGCTTTGTCATTTGAAGATCATTGTGAATAATGGCATGAACACGTTCCTGGGAGATGCCCAACTCAGTAGTAATGTATCGCTCAGTTAGTCGTCGATTCTCCATTATCACGTCATGGATTGTGCCGGTGGTTTCATCGATGGTTACCGTTCTTGATCTTCCTCGACGAGGATCATCTTCCAGACTCTACCTTCCATGTTTGAACTGAGCTGCCCATTTCTTCACTGTGCTGTAAGAAGGGGCATTCTCCCCTAGAGTCTCTACCATGTCCTCATGGATCTCCTTCGACGATAAGCCCTTGATGCAGAGGTAGCGAATGACTGCTCGGTGAGAAATTTTTATCTATTTTCTCAGTTTCTGCCACCCTTTACCACTTCAGTAGCCTGTAAAAAAATTGGTTGCAGTTAATTTCCTGAAATTTGGTGTTTAATCTTACGCTCGCCGAAAACAGGAAAAACTGGCGAACTACCTTGCGAGCCCTGTGTGACGTTTAACGGCACGGGAAGTATATAAGATATAAGATGTAAGAACCTGATCTACAAATTCACCTAATATCAACTGTGTGTTTCAAGCATTTGTACCTTAGGCCGCGAATTTATCAATCAATCCTCGTATTACAATATAATCCATTCTCAAAGTTATGCGTACATTTTTTAGTATTTAATTATAAATTACTTTTAAGAGATAAATCATTCGCCGTACAAATTTAACATTATTATAGTAAACGTCTAGTTACTAAAGTACTTTACGAAAGTGTTTTTTCAAGTGCTATCTGAAAAGAAGACACTGTTTTCTTTCTAAAAAGTAAGGTCTTTCCCGTGAAACCAAACGAGGTTTTAAACAGGGCTGTTTTGCTAGCAAGAAAACAATGAGTTCTCGCGCTGCTGTTCATTTAACAATGAAAGAAAAAAAAAGATAAAGAAAGAAAAAGAAGAAGGCCGTTGTCATTTGATAAACCAGGATTGGAATAATTATTTGTGATTTCCTTCGCATTCAGACGCGAAAGTGTAAAGATTATCAACAATTGTCCCTGTAACTTTGCTTAAATTATACGTTAAAGGTTTCATTTCTTATATATTAAAGGATGATGTGATAAAAACAAACAGGCATGTCTCCGTGACTTTTAGCCCCAAGCAAAAAAAAAAATGTATCTTTCAAAAACGTTTTCTTCTTTGGTCAGCCTCGATCTCCTTCTGTCCCCCCCCCCCTCTTTTTTTTCCCCCGTGTTACCAGAGAAATGTAAAACAAAATCTATATAATCTGTTAATTTTTTCATCAATTTTTTTTCTTGCACATAGCAGAAAAGTTGAATAACCCCGGTAATAACCGAAATTATTCTTTCAAAATTTTCATTCACGGTTTCAAATATTGAACTAAATTTGTCTCAAAACGCAGCGATTATCGGGCAGGATCGCCTATTTTAGCCAGCTTGTTGCTTGTCTCACAAACTCAGCGAACGCATGGACAGACATATCACTCTTGTGTAGCAACTAGCAGGTGTTGTATTAGCAAATGTCCGTCAAAAGTATAAATCGTAGCGGGTTTTCAAGTATAGTTCTCTGGGTGTCCCTTGATCATTTATTTAAAAAAAAAAAGAATTCTTACAAACACTGAGCGAACGTTCTCATGAGTGATAGGACTTTATGAAGCAGCAGTAGCCATTTACATATCTAATATAATAACCATGTATCACGATCTTTGATTTAGCACCGACTTCTAGGGCCGTTCAGTTCACAATCATTAGGAGATAAAGAAACTTTCTTTAAAGAGAGAAGGGTCAAAGAGTGCAAGGTTACAGAGAGCAGGATGAAAATCATAAGATGGCGGATACACGATGATGTGTTATGGAAGTGTGTGAACACTAGAGACGAAGGACAGTGCTAAATATTTAGACCTTTTGCGGGATTTATTAGTCCAAATCACCAGGTTCTTTTACATGACGCTCTTCGCGCTTATTATTATTATTATTGTTATTATTATTATTCAACAAATAAAGCAATTTTGAAGCGAAAGACCGATAAGTTAATTTCAAAAAGTCAGTATGAAAGAACTAGTGGTAGACTGTGGATAACTAACGCTCATTTCTTTCTGATGTCCGTTATCACAGTCGATAATGGTTTCTATTATAATTAGCTCTTTCATTTTTCTCGAACAGGTCACAGAAAATGGAAAGATCTTGAGGTCAATTTACAACTGAAAGACAGAAGAGTCAAACTCATTTTTGGTCTGTTAATGAGAGTTCAAAAGCTGGAAGCTATTATATGTAGCTTTCTTCATTTATACAAAAAAGTCAGTCTCATTTTTATGATACCTAGGAAAACATTCTCATATTCTTCATACAACTAACAAGACTAAGTTTATCCTCTGTTCTCATATTCTTCATACAACTAACAAGATTAAGTTTATCATCTGTTCTCATATTCTTCATACAACTAACAAGATTAATTTTATCATCTGTTCTCATATTCATCATACAACAAACAGGACTAAGTTTACCTTCTGTTCTCATATTCTTCATACAACTGACAAGACTACGTTTATCCTCTGTTCACATAATCTTCATATATCTAACAGGACTAAGTTTATCCTCTGCTCTCTATTCTTCATACAACTAACAGGACTAAGTTTATCCTCTGCTCTCTATTCTTCGTACACTTCACAGGACTAACTTTATCCTCTGTTCTCTATTCTTCAAACACCTAACAGGACTAACTTTATCCTCTGTTCTCGTATTCTTCACACAAATAACAGGACTAACTTTATCCTCTGTTCTCGTATTCTTGATACAACTAAAAGGACTAAGTTTATCACCTGCTCTCTATTCTTCGTACACTTCACTGGACTAAGTTTATCCTCTGCTCTCTATTGTTCGTACACTTCACAGGACTAACTTTATCCTCTGTTCTCTATTCTTCAAACACCTAACAGGACTAACTTTATCCTCTGTTCTCGTATTCTTCACACAAATAACAGGACTAACTTTATCCTCCATTCTCGTATTCTTCACACAAATAACAGGACCAAGTTTATCCTCTGTTCTCGTATTCTTCACACAAATAACAGGACTAAGTCTATCCTCTGTTCCACTGTCTTTAACCTAAATACTGGCAAATTATTTTACTAGCCGTTCTGCAAAATGAAAATCAATGAATTATTTATCACACTCTTCAGATCTATAATCAAAATTGCTAAGGATACGTTGTTTTAATAAAAAAAAGTTGTCTAAGAGATCTTTAAACATCCTTTTGGCTATATTTAAAACAAAAGCCTATTAAAAAGATGGCAGGTTTCTCACAAGCACACAGCTCGGTTACAGAAAACGAAATTGTCATACAGGCTACATTACCTGTTGGATTTGAAAATGCTACATTGAGCTTTAAAATAAAGCTCGAGAGACCTATGATATCTGATGAAGTAGTTGCGTATTTTCTACTGATAAACTTTTGGGGTCCAGGGCAGTGCGTTACAATCTCGGGTCTGGTTGTCAATGTTCTAAACATTATTATTTTGGTTAAACGCGTATTTATAGATTCTGTGAATATACATCTCCTAGGACACCGAATGTCTGAATTAGAGTATATGATGTTTCTTTTCTCGTTAAATTTATGTTGTACTCCAATAGTAACAAATCTCAACCTGCAATTTTACCCCAAACTGGTCTTGTATTATTTTGGGATCATACTCGTTTTCCCGGGTCACCATGTGGACTAGGGTTTGGTTTACAACTGAACAATACCTTTGTAATGTTGCGCTTCTGAAAAGAAAGTTGAGTTTGATTCCACGGAAAACTGTATCTGTCATTTGTGATAGCAGCAGCTATGACATTTATCCGGATCACTGGAGGCACAAGAACCATATCAGGTCTTGTGCTTGTGAAATTTACAACCAGGGGCATTATAGAAAATATCAATTATTTTATCAACATCATCATACTTTATGTTTTCTTTATACATATTGTCATTTGCACAGCAATTCTAGACAAGACACTGAAAAGTCAAGCAAGATGGCAACACATGAGATGCATCTGTTATGAAGGCTGAGGGCATTACCAAAAGATATACAAAGACCGCCACTAGTCTTAATTATCTTATTTTCTTCTGTTACGCTTGAAATAGGATGGTAACCGCTTAATCGATACCAAATAAAGTCGTTTGTGGACTCATTTATTCTCTATTAAGTTGTTTTACTTCTTGTTGTAAGAAAATTATTTCAGTAACAGACTTCTGATCAATCTAATTTAATGATCTTTGAACTTCTTTGTTTCTTTGTTAGACACTTAGAAAAATTCACACAAAAAAACGACGACACAGGCATTCGAACTCCAACCACTAGGACAACTAGAACAACGCTGAAACAAAAAGAACTTCAACTTGGCAGGCTCTCACGCCTCCGGTACTTCACGTAGAGAGACAATCCAACAGAGACGACGATGGTGTAGATATGACTAATAAAAAAAAATTATTGATGAGGAAAATGAGGATGAAGGTGATCAAACAACTGCCACAGGGCAGGAAACAACAAAATCAAATCATGTCTTCCCGGCGAGAACTAGTTCACCACTGGGAAGCGAGACAACTCAACAGCAAAAAAATTACCAAATCCATACTTACAATTTTTATAATCTCCCACTCCAAATACACTCCACTTCAAAAGTCGACATAATGAACTCCTCGAACACTGAGGACTGACACACACTCAACTACTACTACATTGAAATGAATTACTTAGCTGCGCTCTCCTGAGAAGGACAAGACAAAACTCAACTACATCTTGAGGAAAACAAACAATCTCCTGACTTACACCCTCTGTCGCTGACTGTCTAACTACATGGCTATGACATCTCTTTAAAAGTCTCATCTCAATTCCTCCTTTCTCTATCACAGCAAACAAGTTTTATATCCCTTCTACCGCTGTAAATTCTCGTGTTTCTACACTTCACCCGTTAACTCAGCTCGCACGAAACTCACTACGAAATTTAACCTTTTCCTATTTTTCACCACAATATTCCTGCGATAGTTAACTTCTCACTCTTGTACTAAGTTACCTTAACAATGAGACCTAAATGTTACTATTTTGTTTTCTCCCACTTGTTTCTCATTCAAGATTCAGCAAGTGTGAACCGCCAGTCAAGGGACAGTACTCATAGTATTCTAACACTTGAGCTTATTAACTCCCTTCGATTATAGCTATACTGCCAAACGCTTCTGGAACTGCACTTTTCATATAGATCATCTTGAATTTGGAGATACATTTTCTTAGTTGCAGATAAGCGTTACTACAGTTGTTTTCTTGTTTTTTTTTCTTCATTTAGACATGAAGATTTATAGAGGTGTAGTTTTATTTTAAAAAAAAATAGAATGGGTAGAAGTAAGAGTGGCAGAAAGTAAGATGAGCATATATAGATAAAGAACAAACAACAATCCAATACTTCGACAAAAGCTAAGTTTGTGTTGTTTTTGTATGTGATCCTCTAAAAAGACTTTTACCAAAGCATAGGATTCGTGTCTGCTCTTCATTCATATGTGCTCATCTTACTTTCTGCCATTCTTGTTTCTAACCACTCTCCTCTCTCTTTCCACCTTCTTGTAAAACAGAACCATACACCTCCATCTACTTTCATTACTAGAACTAGTTTTTGTTTACGGCAGTCGTCTTTTCTCTTATCTCTCGCTTCACTAGATACAATTGTTATGAGCGGGTCTTGCCCACTGTAGGGCGTATGAAAGTAGTAGGCAAAGTAGCTTGAATACATTTTTGACTTTAGATGTGATAGAAACGAAAACATGAACAGAAAGACTGATATCCCCAGACTTCCTGTAGGACGAGCAACAGACCACCAGTGTCGGTGTAAATCTGTACTTGTACACAAAGATGAGTTCAGATTAAGATACCTTCCAGTCAATATCTCCTCCAAAAATGTCTAGATAAGGACAAAGTGAAGTCTCTGAATATTTTATTTTATTATGCCAGTTTTTGTTATTGATTTACTTTTCGCGAACTTTTAACTGTCTTCATTAAGCTTTAGTTGTGATTTGAAGGAGATTTTTTTTTATCAGAGAATTATAAGAGAACTTTTGTCCTCAACAAAATACCTTGTTACTTGGTTTATGCGTTTTAGTATGTTACTTGATTTGTGTGTTTTAGTTTGTTACTTGGTTTGTGCGTTTTAGTTTGTTACTTGGTTTGTGTGTTTTAGTTTGTTACTTGGTTTGTTTTCTATTCTGTTACTTGATTTGTGTGTTTTAGTTTGTTACTTGGTTTGCGTGTTTTAGTCTGTTACTTGGTTTGTGTGTTTTAGTCTGTTAATTGGTTTGTGTGTTTTAGTTTGTTACTTGGTTTGTTTTCTATTCTGTTACTTGATTTGTGTGTTTTAGTTTGTTACTTGGTTTGCATGTTTTAGTCTGTTACTTGGTTTGTGTGTTTTAGTCTGTTATTTAGTTTGGGTGTTTTAGTTGATTACTTGGTTTGTGTTTTCCTTTGTTGCTTGGTCCGTGTTTTATTCTGTTACTTGATTTGTGTGTTTCAGTTTGTTACGTGGCTTGTGTGTTTTAGTTTGTTACTTGGTTTGTGTGTTTTAGTTTGTTACTTGGTTTGTGTGTTTCAGTTTGTTACGTGGCTTGTGTGTTTTAGTTTGTTACTTGGTTTGTGTGTTTTAGTTTGTTACTTGGTTTGTGAATTTTAGTTTGTTAATTTGCTTGCGTTTTACTTTGTTGTTTGGTTCGTGTTTTATTTTGTTACTTGGTTTGTGTTTCATTTTGTTACTTGGTTTGTGTTTTACTTTGTTACTTTGTTTGTGTTTTAGTTTGTTACTTAATTTGTGTGTTCAGCTTGTTACTTGGTTTGTATTTTACTTTATTACTTGATTTATGTGTCTTGATCTGTTACTTGGTTTGTATGTTTTACTTTGTTACTTGGCTTGTGTGTTTTAGTTTGTTACTTGATTTGTGTGTTTTACTTTATTACATAGTTTGTGTTTCACTTTGTTACTAAATTTTGTGTTTTGGTTTGTTACTTGGTTTGTGTTTTACTTTGTTACTTGGTTTGTGTGTTTTAGTTTGTTACTCTGTTTTTCATTTACTTTGTTACATGGTTTTTGTGTTTATTTTGTTATTTGATTTATGTTTCACTTTGTTACTTGACTTGTGTTTCATTTTGTTATTTTGTTTGTGTTTTACTTTGTTATTTGGTTCGTGTTTCATTTTGTTACTTGGTTTGTGGTTCATTTTGTTACATGGTGTTTGTTTTACTTTATTACTTTGGTATTTCACCTTGTTACTTGGTTTGTGTTTTAGTTTGTTACTTGATTTGTGTTTTAGTTTGTTACTTGGTTTGTGTTTTAGTTTGTTACTTGGTTTGTGTTTTAGTTTGTTACTCTGTTTGTGTTTTACTTTGTTACATGGTTTTTGTGTTTATTTTGTTACTTAGTTTGTGTTTTACTTTATTATTTGACTTGTGTTTCGATTTGTTATTTGGTTTGTATTTTACTTTGTTACTTTGTTTGTTTGATTTAGCTTGTTACTGGTTTGTGCTTTACTTTGTTACTTGGTTTGTATTTCACTTTTGTTTTTTGTCAGGCATAGATAGAAGTAGAGGTAAATTATACAGAAGATTTAGATGGAGGATGATTGACAAGCAGTTATAAGGCAATAATAGCCGGAGTGAATTCTGATACCTAAGAAATGTGAAACTTCTATGATATATATATATATATATATATATGTTCATAAACAGATCTTGCTAAAGACTAGCAAATCCGATAACTTCTTTCAATAACCACTATTTTATTCCGTCAGGATCAAGCCGATAACAGAATTTCGCTTTGCTTTTTCATATAGGAGGAAACAGTTGTCTTGGATATAAAGATGGAAGAAATTATTTCTTGCATAAATTTCTCTTTACAGGGATGTGTACTGTCTCCAGACCTTTTTTCTCTGTACATTGAGAAAATTCTAAGAACGATCATCACAGAACCAGGCATAAAAATTGGAGGATACAATATTAACAACCTTCGGTATGTTGACGACACAGTACTGATAGCTGAGAATCAACAAAACCTGCAAAATCTCTTGGATAAAGTCGCCAAAGAAAATGAACAGAAAGGCCTTACTTTGAACATCAAAAAGACAGAGACTATGGTTATATCTAAGAAACAGAATCCACCAGCATGCAGTATAAGATTAAAAGGAACTATTCTAAAGCAGGTGCAGAAATTCAAATACCTTGGAGCAGTAATAACTTCAGATGGGAAATCTTATATCTTCTTATATCCTTTCCGTGCAGTTAAACGTCACATAGGGCTCGCAAAGTAGTTCGCCAATTTTTCCTGTCTTCGGCGAGTCTTTCAATCTCATCAAAGGATTTTATGCCTGTTAATTTGGCCTCTCTTAACAATGTCCTTTTCAGAGTTTCACGCGGTCTGCCTCTTTTTCTTCGGCCTGTTGTGTTCCACTTGATAGCTTGTTTTGGGATTCTCTGATCATTTCTTCTCATCAAGTGACCAACATATGTCAATCTCCTTTTCCTGATCACCCATGAAACTGGCTGTTGTTCAGTCAACTGTCTTATCTCTGCATTGTTCTTGAATTCGTTCCACTTGATGCCGAGTATTTTCCTTAGGCATTTGTTTTCAAAAGAGTCTAATTTTTTTTCTATTTCTTTAGTTGTTTTCCAGCTTTCGCATGCATAAATGAGGGTGGATAATACATTTGAATTGAATAGTCTTAACTTGGTTTTTGTGCTTATAACTTTTGAGTTCCATATGTTCTCAAGATTCTTGAAGATTGATGCTGCTTTTGAAATTCTGATCCTAACTTCCTTTCTAGTGTCACCATCCTGGTCTATGTAGCTGCCAAGGTACGCAAATTGATTGACTTCTTCAATATCTGTCCCTTCTATGTGTATTTTTCCATTTTGATTGAGAGGAATTTTCATTATTTTTGTTTTGTCCTTGTTAATTTCAAGTCCTATTTTGTTAGCCAGTGAAGACAGGCTATCTGTTTTTTCTTGCATGGAATTCACATTATTAGTGATAAGAGTTATGTCATCAGCAAAATCAAGATCTTCTAGTTGGGTCCCATGTACCCAGTCAATACCTGTGTTAGCTGTGCAGCATTTTGTCATTATGAAGTCTATTGTAATCCCCAAAAGTAAAGGAGACAGTATACATCCTTGTTTCACGCCTGTTTCAATCTGGAACCATTCACTCATCCCTTCTTCTGTCTTGACTGCACAAACATATCATTGTATAAGTCCTTAATGATGTTGACAATTTTAGATGGTATTCCATATAGACTTAAAATTCTCCATAATGAATCTCTGTGTATGCTATCAAATGCCTTTTTAAAATCTATGAAGTTCAGTGTTAATGGTTTCTGCTTTTCAATATGTTTTTCAAGTATTATTCTGAGAGTAAAGATCTGGTCGAGACAGCTTCTCCCTTTCTGAAATCCTGCTTGTTCTTCTCTCATTGCAGTATCCACTATATCTTTGAGTCTATTCAAAAGACCTTGCAAAATACTTTTGACACAACTGATATTAAGGTTACTCCTCTCCAGTTGTTACAGTCACTAAGGTTGCCTTTCTTTTGGTATTTTGACGATGATTCCTTTCTTCCAATTAGAAGGGACCTTTCTTCTTTCCAAATCTTGTTAAACATTCTTTGCAGGTGTCTCATGTTGTCACTATTGATAGCTTTTAGCATTTCGGCTGTTATTTCATCTTCACCTGCAGCTTTGTTGTTAACCATTAAATTCACTGCTGTTTCAATTTCATGTAATTTAATTTCATCTAGGTTGACATTTAGTTGTGGGGCTGGTATGTCAGTTTCAAGGTTTAACAATTCTTTTGGGTGTGGTCGATTAAGTATTTCTTGGAAGTGTTCAGCCCATCTTTGCTTTTGGTCTTTATTTGATGTTAATAGGGTTCTAGTTTTGCTAAAGATTGGTCTTTCTTTAGATGTAATAGTACCTGTTAGCCTCTTTTGTATGTTATATAAAGTTTTGGTGTCTCCTGTTTTTGCTGCTTTTTCTGCCTCTTTCGCCATATTGTCTATGTATTCTCTTTTATCCCTTCTAGCTGAACTTTTTACTTTCTTGTCTATTTCTTTGTATGTTGCTTTCGCCAGATTTTTTCCAAGATCTGTTTTTGCATTCAACATGTCTAATTTGACTGCTCGTCTTTCAGCAAAGACTGCATTTCAGAGAATGAGAAACATATTAGAAAACACATCCTTATCGATGAATGTTAGAAAACGAGTCCTAAAATGCTATATTGAACCTGTCTTGTTATATGGAAGTGAATCATGGACAATAGGCAAGTCTGCACAAAAATTATTGGAAGCAGCAGAAATGTGGTTTATTAGAAGAATGTTGCGAATCCTCTGGACAGCAAAAATAACTAATGAAGAATGTATGAGAAGAGCTGGAGAGACAAAAAACCTTGTCAGAAAGATAAGAGAGAGACAATGTACTTTCATAGGACATGCAATGAGAATAGGGGGCATTGAAAATATTATAACAACAGGAAAAACAGAAGGAAGAAGATCAAGAGGAAGACCAAGAGAAAGGATACTGGACAGTCTGACGGGATGGTGTGATAGGAGATCACCAACTGAACTGATGGCCTGCGTGAAGGATCGGGTACTCTGGAGAAACATAATAGCCAACGCCAGTCGGCACAGCACCTGATGATGATGATGATGATGATGATAAACTACTCTCTAAATTAAACATTCTCTCTGTACGCATTGTAATATCTAACTGCAAGTATTTCGTTTTTACAGTTAGTTAGGAAGAGCTGTCATCCATGCATACTGGACACGACCATGGATACTCTCATCTCCTTTTCAATATCTTCATCAGCGTACAGTATGATGATACCGTTCTTTACTCTTGTGTAGTATCATTCAGATATCACTGATGTACAGCCATAAAGACTGCAGTAAGTAAACGGTATCAAGTTCTCCTTCTTCTACCACCACTAGGTGCTCTTGGTGTGGGGCTGTTCTGTTTCACAGTTTGGGCACCGCGTCTAGCCACAACGACTGAACCTTTTAGCGACACGGATTTAGTTCATACTTTAGATAGTACGGTTAGTTTCACCTGACTGCTTCCCACCCTATTTTATGTCTCCCTGGCATGTAATTCATAGTCGAAACAGATGCACACAGTTCCAAGTAATCTATAGAAACAACCACACACATACACAGTAACAACAATGATTACAGTAAACGCAGTTAACATTAAGAACGGCCGTGCCCTACTTCTGGCCTAGAGGTGGGTCTCCTTGCACTTGGGACACTCTCACATGTGCTCGGCCTTTAACCTTAGTGCTGTTCCTAGTGTGTGTTGGATGATAGTGCCAATTTACTGAACATAGTTCGATCTTTTCCACAAAGTTCTGAATGTCTGCATTACCCTTTGCTATTCCCCTTTCACATAGTCTTTGGTGACAGACGCTGTATTGAACTTTTTTTTTTTTTCCCCATCTCCTTGTAATTTTGATAGGGTGGCTGTTATAATGTCTGCTTTATCCATTTGTAGGTTCCCCAGAGTTGTTGCTTTGTTTGCCAGTTGATCTGCCGTTTAATTACCTTTGATGCCGGCATGTTCTGGGCAATAAATCCATGTTATAGAGGAGATCTGTGACTCTATTAGTTTGGCCAACCGCTCGCGACGCATCACCTGCTTTTCGACTTTCTGTTTTTTAGCATGCATTGTGCGTCTGATATTATAGCTTGTGATGCGTGCTGGTTTTGCTAACCAATTTATGGCTCGAGTGGTTGCTTTAGTCTCCATCCTCATGCTGGGTGTGGTTGTGGCGAAGGCCCTTGACTCGCTGACGATGGGGGTGGGGGGGGGCGTCCAAGTAAACGCAGTTAATGACAAGGTAATGATATATATCTATTTGTTCTCTATTTTTAATCATTTCGTCAGTGTGTAGCCGTGCTATGGAGGAACTTCCTATTCGCCAAAACGTTGATCTAAGAGGCAAAGGACCATCCATTATCTGCAGACAGAACCTTGTCTCTTTTCACTGGCAGAGGTTTTGTATTCGTATCGGCCGAATGAACACTAAATTTTACTTTCAGTGGGAGGATGTCGTATACAAGAAAGAGCAAGAACACATAACTCTTTTCAAAATCAAGAAAGTAGACATCGCTGTGGAGAAATAAACCTATAATGATGTACTAATGATCTATAGAGAAAGGTTTATCTTGAATAGAAAATCATGACCTTTAACCCCTTAAAAATATGTCTTTCACGTGGTCTCCTTTACGTGACATACGCTGCTGGAGTCGAATTCTGAAGCTGTAACATTATCCGCTGTAACATATATTGTGTGACGTTTTCAATCTCTTGCGTTTGAGATCATCCAGTGTGGCTGATTCTGTAGTGTACACAACATCCTTTATGTTATCCTACCAACAACAAAAAATCTGAAAAGAAAACGTCGGGAGAACAAGATGTTCAGTTCAGATCTTTAAACCATTAATAAAGTCGAGTTGCAGCTGCAATTTTATGTTTCATTGGGACTACCCTATATCTATTTATAATTCTAATGTTCATTGTTATTGAATGTTTTTTTTTTTTCTGTACTGCATTCAAATAAAGGTATAGAAAGAGACAGCATCGGGTTCTGTAGACAGCACACCGATAGATGAGGGACACATTTTCAGATAAGAAACAGCGAGCCTTTCGTGCAGTAAAAATGATAGAGAGTAGTTGGTATGTTTAGCTTTTTGAAAAAAAAATAGTAGACAAAACACTTTAGATGTGAGAGAAAAAAATAGTAGACAAAATACTTTAGATGTGAGAGAAAAAAATAGTAGACAAAATACTTTAGATAAGAGAGAAAAACATAGTAGACAAAATACTTTAGATGTGAGAGAAAAAAATAGTAGACAAAATACTTTTTATGTGAGAGAACAAAATAGTAGACAAAGCACTTTAGATGTGAGAAAACCAAAATAGTAGATAAAACGCTTTAGGTGTGAGAGAGAAAAAACAAAAACGATAGACAAAACACTTTAGATGTGAGAAAAAAAAATGATAGACAAAACACTTTAGATGTGAGAGAAGAAATGATAGACAAAACACTTTAGATGTGAGAGAAAAAAAGATAGACAAAACACTTTAGATGTGAGAGAAAAAATAGTAGACAAAGTACTGTAGACACGAGAGAAAGAAAAATAGCCAGAGAATGACCGTAACTCGAACCACGGACTCCGTGGGAAGAGAACCGTCTAGCCACGAGAACACAGCACTCGGCAACTTCGAGTGAACAACCGACCACCAGTGCCAGCGCAAACCGCCGTATCTACACAAACGTGAGTTCATAGAAAACGAGGAAGACCTAGACTTACTTGGAGAAGAGAAATTATGACAATGCTCGGAGAGAAGGGATACACATGGAATGAGGCAAAGAATAATTCCAAGAACGGGGATGAGCGAAGAGCCTTTATCCATGGCCTATGGTCTCAAGAGAGGGAAAGGCGATGATGATGATGATGATGATGATTATGATGATGATGATGATGATGATGAAACGTGAGTTCAAGTTATAAAGCTGCCTTTTAACCAATATTTACTCCATACTGTCCAGGGAAGAATGACAAAGACAAAATGAAGACATTAACTCTTTCACTCTATAACAACACTGGACGTGTCTATAGATCTTACATTCCTAACACTGATCAGTGTTCAGTGCAGTACTTCTGTTTAATATAAGTTAAATGAAAATAGCACGTTTTTATCCCAGCCTATTTTTAAAAAAAAATTATATACTAACTTCCTTCCAGTGTCCATGAACCAAAACCTCTCAAAAACATTTACTCTGCCATAAGGTAAAATCACGTGCAGATCAGTACCCCCCCCCCCCCCCCCCAAAAAAAAAATCAGAAGAACCCACAGAAATGATTAGATACAGTAGTGAAAGAAAGTGAAAAAAGAAATGAGTCGCTCTAAACAAAAAGAAAACAGAAACAATCGTCATGTCAAGAAAGAAGAACCTGCCTAAGTGCACTGTTACACTACAAGGAAACACCTCGAGAAAAATGCATACGTTTAGATATGTGTGATTTCGAGAAAATCAGGTTGGTAATGCACCTCTGAAACCAAGAATAGAATAATTCCAAGCTAAACCAGCTTTAAAACAAGTGAGAAAAGTCTTGCACAATGCATCTCTGTCACAGAATATCAGAAAGAGAGTTCTAAAATGCAACAATGAGCCTATCCTTCTCTACGGAAAGATTTATAGACAATCACTGGAAGCAACGGGTTTTTTTTTTAGAAGAATGTTAAGAAAGTGGGAGCCGTGTTAAGAAAGTGTTAAGAAAGTCATGTGATGAGAAGAAGCAATCAGAGAATCCCCAAACAAGCTATCAAATGGAACACAACAGGCCGAAGAAAAAGAGGTCAACCACGTGAAACTCTAAAGAAGACATTGTTAAGAGAAGCCGATTCAGTGGGAATACCATCCCTTGATGAGATTGAAAAACTCGTCGTAGACAGGACATCTTGCCGAACTACCATGCGGGCCCTATGTGACGCATAACGGCACGGGAAGGATGTACGATGTAAGAAGATGTAATGTTAAGAGTGCCATGGATAGCTAAAATGTCAAAGTGGGAATGTCTAAGAAAAGCAAAAGTAGAAAGGAGCCTAATTAAGTTCATAAAAACAACTTCAAGGGACATATAGTAGAATATACAGAAGCCCTGTGAATGACTTGTACAACAGGAAAGATAAATGGGAAGAGAGACGGGGGAAGACTGAGGGAAAAAATCATTCACAGTCTAACACGATGACACAACAACAGAAAATTACCAAACCGAGCTGGTAGATGATGTCAAGGACCGAGATTTGTGGAGAAACATGACCGCTGACGTCTACCGACACCGCGTTGATGATGATGATGATGAAAAATAATTGAGAAGCAAAAGGTTTAACCATTTTATTTCATTATCAGCCCTCATTTCATTTTTCATTTATTGTTCATTTATCGCTGCTGAAACAGTATTTCATTTTGTTAGACGGTTATTTTGCTTAGCTGCAACACTAAGACTCAAACCCCAGTTACATAAATATGCACCGTGTAACCGAAATAAGTACAACACAACAACATCACAGCAAATAATAACAAGACCACACGTCGACCACACGACAAGTGGCACAGTTAACATGGAGTCCACATATCACAGAAGTCAGGATTTGTAATAACAACAAGAAACACTTTAATGAAACCCAAAGCCGTGTGTATGAATGGTTGCAAAAATGGAAATTGCGAATGTGAATTGAAATGAAGTAATCAACAAAAGGGTACACAAACTACCCGGGCGAGCTGCGATCGCCATAGGAATCTACCAAACACACTCAAACTTGAAAAACATACAGATTTCAGTCATTCCGAAGTTTCTGTGCACAACGTCTAACAGAATCACCACGTTCCCAAAACACTACATAATGATTTACACAACACTTTGTCCTGAAAAGGGCAACAACTTACTGAAAACCTACATAATGATCCAAACCAACACGAGCAACCATAAGAGACTAAAAAACTAACTAAACGTCCTCTCTTTCTCTCTCTCTCTCTTTCTTCTTATCTCAAGCAGAAGTCCTTGTCCGGTGCAAAAGGAACCCCAGACACCGTGACCAAGTGGCCAATGGGAACGAAGACAGAGATAAAACTCACTCAGTGCTTGTAAAATCATCCGAGCAGTGGTCAACAACTCTGACCAACTTTTACTGGGTTACAACTCTTATTCTGTCACAGAATATCTTCTTTACTCTGTTACACTGCCGACCTTTAAACTGTCGTCATTAAGTTTTAGCCATGGTTTATCTGACAATCTTATTAGTGAATTAACAAAATGCTGTCTCCAATAGATTTGCCGTTGTTTGGGCTGTGTTTTATTTTCGTAGATCAAGTCCAGCAGGAAGGAGATTGCTAATAAAGTGCACGGAAGAGACAAACCGAGAATGAATGTTACACGACAATCAGTCTTGCTGACTTCTGACGACAGTCAAACAAACAAAAAAAAAGAACACACGTTTTTGTCTTTCAAGTTTTTTGTACTATTTTGGTATGCTTAACTCTATCAAAAGCGTTACAACAGTCAGTGAAAATAAATAAATATAGGTCTGCTTTAGCTTCTATAGCCCTCTTTGCCAATGTTCTTAACAATTAAAAAAAACATAGATCATTATTCTATTAATATTGTTTTCGTTTATTTTATCAATTATTTTATTATATTTTTTAATGTGTAAATTGATCAAGTTGTGCAAAAAAAAAAAAACGGAAATAGAGTAATAGTTTAAATTCAGACAATAGCTTGATAATTTTACATCTTACATCCTTCTATTGCCGTTAAACGTCACTTAGAGCTCAAATAGTAGTTCGCCATGTTTTCCTGTTGTCGGTGAGCTTTTCAACCCCATAAAAGGATATTATGCCTACTAGTTTGGCCTCTCTTAACAATGTCGTCTTTAGAGTTTCACGTGGTCGATCTCTTTTTCTGTGGGCTGTTGTGTTCTACTTGATAGTTTGTTTTGAGATTCTCTGATTGTTTCTTCTCATTACGTTCCCGATATTTGTCCGTCTCCTTTTCTTGATCACCCATGAGACAGGTTGTTGTTCAGTCATCTGTCTTATTTCTGCTTTATTCTTGAATTCGTTCCACGTTATACTGAATATTTTCTTTAGCCATTTGTTTTCAAAAGAGTCTAATTTGTTGTCTGTTTCTTTATTTGTTCTCCAGCCTTCGCATGCATAAATGAGGGCGGATATTACATTTGAATTAAATAGTCTTAGCTGATTTTTGTGCTTATAACTTTTGAGTGCCATATCTTCTCAAGATTCTTCAAGATCGATGCTGCATTTGCAATTCTAACTTCCTTTCTGGTGTCACCATCCTGGTCTATGTAGCTGCCGCGGTATGCAAATTGGTTTACTTCTTCAACAGCTGTTTTTCCTTCTTTATTAGTGGGAAGTTTCATTAATCTTAATCTTATTGATACTCTTAATCAATCGTCAGAAAATCTGACTGTGCACTGTCTCCCTTAATGTCGTAATGTTCATTCACATTTACAAAAAGTAGTGAATAGTAAGAATGTTTCCCATAAACTTCTTAGAAACGAATCTCCCAGACTTAATATTGTTTAAGACCACGTGACCATGACTAGAGAAGAAATCCTTTTGAAGTTTATTCTTTATAAATTAACCTCTGATACAAGTTTGCAATGTAAAATGCTAAGTTTATTATTTATAAATCAACCTTTGATACAAGTGTAGAATATAAAATGTCAAGTTTATTCTTTATAAATCAATCTCTGATACAAGTGTAGAATGTAAAATGTCAAGTTTATTCTTTATAAATCAATCTCTGATACAAGTGTAGAATGTAAAATGTCAAGTTTATTCTTTATAAATCAATCTCTGATACAAGTGTAGAATGTAAAATGTCAAGTTTATTCTTTATAAATCAATCTCTGATACAAGTGTAGAATGTAAAATGTCAAGTTTATTCTTTATAAATCAATCTCTGATACAAGTGTAGAATGTAAAATGCCAAGTTTATTCTTTATAAATCAATCTCTGATACAAGTGTAGAATGTAAAATGTCAAGTTTATTCTTTATAAATCAATCTCTGATACAAGTGTAGAATATAAAATGTCAAGTTTATTCTTTATAAATCAATCTCTGATACAAGTGTAGAATGTAAAATGCCAAGTTTATTCTTTATAAATCAATCTCTGATACAAGTGTAGAATGTAAAATGTCAAGTTTATTCTTTATAAATCAATCTCTGATACAAGTGTAGAATATAAAATGTCAAGTTTATTCTTTATAAATCAATCTCTGATACAAGTGTAGAATGTAAAATGCCAAGTTTATTCTTTATAAATCAATCTCTGATACAAGTGTAGAATGTAAAATGTCAAGTTTATTCTTTATAAATCAATCTCTGATACAAGTGTAGAATGTAAAATGTCAAGCAAGTATAACATAACCGTTCGTAACATTTGATTCCGAGCTTGAGAAGAGATGTAGTAGCACCTTTAACTGGACAACGTATATTTAGGTGATACAAACAGAATACTGTATAATACAATCTGCTTCTTAAATCTCTGCTTTCAGTTCCATAAATAGATATCAGCGAGGGAAAAAAAAGCAAACCCAAAAGCAGGGAATAACTAAGAGAGAAATAAAATAATCTCAAAGAACATAATAAATAACATATATTGATATAAGGTATAGAATAATATATTATATATCAGATTTATATCTTACTTGATATCTTACTTGATATAAAAAGAAGATGATACAAATAAGAAATGATGTCAGAAAGAAAAAACGCAGGAGTATTATCAGCGTTTACCTTCACTCACAAACGTTAGATTACGTGGTTTGTTGATGTTACACAAACACAAGATGAAAAGCATTAACCCTTAAACACAAGTAGAGGGAAGAAGACTGCTACCAAGATGATGAACTGATAGAGTAATTCATTTCTTGGGTATCTGTATAAAAAAAAACCACAAAATCCTGTCAAGAAGATTGTTGATCTCAATGCAGGGAAGCCGAGGAAATAGAAGATAAATATAATTCATTCTTAAACTTCTTCGTGTAAGGTGTAGCATTCGTTTATTATTTGTCTTTTTACAGTATATTAATTGTAAGGGGTTGCTTCCCTTATTGTTAGATGTAAAAGGTTAATTCTCTTGGTTAGTTCTGTAGTTTAAAGTTACTGGCTGTAACAATATTGATTCGATTAAGCTTGCTGTAGCCTCGAGACTCACATAATGACGTGTAATGGTTGCTTTTTGTCAAGGGTCACGAAAATTGTCAGAAAATGTTTGACGGTTGACTTTGCCGCAGTAAAGTTGTATTTTTCAGAGTCGATGTCTAAAATCGCTCGATAAGAGAGGAGCCTTGTTCTGACTCTCTAGAGAGCGGTGTTTTCGTTTCTCCTCACGGAATGGTGACTGGATTAACACAGAGAGGCAGAATGTTTCTAAGATTCTTTTATATGAGTCCGGAAACCACTGGCTTTTGTCAGTGTTTGCCAGTGAGCTTGTTTTCTTTTCTTCCCCCTTTTTTTTTCTGCCAGTTAGAAAACAGAAATCATCATGATCTACAACCATTAAGATTTCATCTTCATCAAATACCGTCATTAAAGTTGTTATCTGAACTCATCAAGATGTCTTACTTCCCTGCATGCTGTTCTGACGTAGATGGTCCAAACTTAGTGTCCTGTCTTGAGTCTGTCAATCGTGAGATTTTGTCGTTCGTCAAGATGTGACATTGTTCGACTAGTCACCTGCCTGCCCCATCTTAACACACTTCATAAACGTATGATTTGTCACAATCCGTAAGAAGCGAATCTTTTTTTTTGTTGTTGTTTCTTCTAATAGAAATGAAAATTGACCTTATTGATCTATTAAAGACAGCTAAAAAACACAACCTTCCATTATTTCAAACATTCAATACCTTTTTTTCAAATAAGTATAATGTCTACCGAGATTAAATTACAAAGTAGATACGAGAACAATGAATTTCTTAAAATAAAATGTTTGTTACTGGTTTTGGTGAGTTTCTTAAATACTGCAGCTTTGGTCATGAGAAAACGTAATCTTTCTCTGCCTTTATAAAGATTTTTTTTAAAAGAATAAAACAGGAAATACAGAGTTCGAGACAAAAATAAAACTTGTTAGAATTATTTGTGAATCCACTGTGCGAAAGTACCCCAGTGACAAGAAAGTGTAAACATTAACAACCTTTGTCTGGTTAGCTATGTTTTTGCCTACATTTGAGGTCAGAGAAAAGTGTAAAAACAAGCCATTTCAAAATGTATAATGGAAAAACAGCCACGACGTTTGCCTCCAGCAAAAGATTTTTTTGAGGGGGGCTGATGTGATCAGCATTGCATTCTCTCTCTTCTCTACAGCTTCCCTCATCCACAGTTAAATTCTTTCTTTTTTGTTTCTTAATCGGAGAATTTACCTCAAATTTTGCCCACTGAATTGCGTGATGAGTAATGAATGTGATAAGAAATAAAACAGAACTTATCTTACTACAGATAAATTGTCCTAATTTTATCTGACTATACTTTCCTGAAAAACGTTTTGTCGACAGATGATGCAGTATTTTAGCACGCGAATTTATCTGCCGAACTCCACGCATGCGTATCAGTTATTTTTCGTTTAAGTGGCAAAGACGAATCGTAGAATTTCAGTCTAATTCCCAAATTCTCCTGATTTTCGCAGTTTTCGTAGGTTTAATGCAGTCATTATTTAATAGCAATTTTTTGTGTTCCTCCAACACAGAAAGGAAGATATTATCCATTCAAAGTGTGCAACAATAACGAGGGTAAGTGAAATTCATCGTGACACTAGCTGCCAGGACCTCTAATGTTCGCAAGATTAAAAACAATAAATCACAACAGAAACAAAGATAGTGGGTTAGAAAGAGAGAGCATCAGAGAGAGAGAGAGAGAGAGAGGAGAGAGAGAGAGAGAGAGATACTTGATGGCTTCGTACTACGACATTGTAGAGTACGCACATAAGAGATGAAAGATAAAGTTAAAATATTTAGATCTCAGAGATTTCTTGCTAAAAAAAAGTAATTTCCCTATAAATTCTTAATGATGATGATGATGATGATGACACAGAACAAGTAAAATTATACTGGATCAGTCAGTCAGTCATTTGCATATAACTTATGGAACTTTTCCCCCCTAACATTTTTCCTGAAGGCCTCTCGCCCTGCTGCTGATGCATCCATTTGCAGATTATCAATGATGTCTTGCAGCCACCTTCGCTCTGGTCTTCCTCTCTTTCTTTTTCCTATTATGTGCCCTTCCAAGACTGTCTTCTCTAAATTCTCATGGCATTTAATATGTCCAAAATTAAGTTTCCTCTGTTTAGTCTTCTTTGTTAATATATATATATATATATATATCTTGGTTTAGGAAAGAATAATAACTGAGTTTTGAAGAAGTGAATCGTGTTAGACAAAAGCTGTAATTGCATGAAACAAGAATTACTTATGTTGTACTAGTAAATCTAAAATTAATTTCCAGATGAAAGACCAAAAATATTATAAAAGAAAACTGCGTAAAACGCATAATCGAGGTCACTCCCAGGAAGTGATTATGGCCATAAAGAGAACTGTAACCTATTGCTTTACTTCCAGGTGCACATAAAAGCCTCAAAAGTATGATTAGACCATCAGTTGAGTAACGTGTAACAGAGCTTGACCTAAACAAAAACGAAACAAAAATAAATGTAATAAGTAAAAAAAATACGTACAGTAGGTGCGAGAGAGCGCCAAACATCCCCTTAAGAGTAAGCCAAACAACAATGAGATATTAAAATGCGGATTTTAGCAACACATTTGCCTAATTTTTCTCTACTAAGACTATAAAAGCTAGAAATGTTTGATCAGGATAAAACAAAACAGATTTTGTACGTCTATAATTGTGTCAACATCCATGTGCTATTCATTTAATTAATGACACCAAGTTTTCACTAAAGCCTATTTTCTATTATTTAAATTATAGATATTTTGTTATTCATATGACTAAAGCAGACTCATCGAAGTTTTGACATATCTGAGATCTTTTCTCCTGTGTGAAGGAAGCGGCGACACTAGATGAAACCGAATTATTTACATAACGCTTTAATTATGCTCTTGAAAATATCTTTTATTTTTGGCTTTTCTCTTTCTAATCATACTAAAGATTTCCTGAACAAGGGACATTTAAAGTTCTGCTTGACTTGAAATTAAGATCATTAAGATGATATCAGGTCTTTCACCAGTTTATAACACGCACGTAGATTTCGAAATGAATGAACAAAACACCTTACCTGCTGTTTTTATAAATGCTACAATGAAAGTTGAAATAAGGTCTGAGAGACCTATGATAACTGATGAAGTGTTGGCGTATTTTCTACTGATAAACTTTTGGGGTCCAGGGCAGTGTGTTACAATCATGGGTCTGATTGTTAATTTTCTGAACATTATTATTTTTACTAAACAAGGAATCAGAGATTCAGTGAACGTAAGTCTTTTGGGACTTACAATATCTGACATAGGGTCTCTGATGTTCCTTTTCTTCTTGAACTTATGTTGGACTCCGGCAGTGACAGAACTTGACTTGCCGTTTTATCCAAAACAGATCATGTACTTTTTATTCTGGGGTCATGTTGTGTTTACTAGGGTCACTACAGGAACCACAGCGTGGATTACACTTGAACGTTGCTTGTGTATTGTTGCACCTTTGAAGATAAAGTCGCTTGTTACTCCACGGAGAACCGTAACTTTCATTTGTGTACTTTACCTTGTCATGATTGCAGCCGTCATGCCTGTGTTTTATTGTACGAGATTTACCTGGATATTTGATTCTGCCAAAAACAGATCACTTCTTGGGTTTGTAAAGATTGCGAACAGAAGCAACATAGAAAACATCAATTACTTAATGAACAACATCGTACCCTACGTTTTCTTTGTACTTATCCTTATTTGTACAATAATTCTAGTCAAAACCTTGCGAAGTCAAGCAAAATGGCGGCATCGGATGGCATCTGTAACGGAAAATGAAAGCATTTCCAACAGAGACACGAAGATCGCCAGACTGGTCTCAATTATCTCAATGGTCTTCATCTTTTGTTACGCTCCTGGGGCTGCACTTTTCATCTGGGTCATCCTGAACCCAGAGATGAAAATTCACAGGTCACAGATAAACGTTACTTTAACCGTTTTCTCTTTACTGCTTCATCTAGAGAACATCAACGCCAGCGCAAACTTTTTCATCTACATGAAGATGAGTTCAAAGTTCAAATACACCTTCATACAAATTTTTACTCCGAACTGCGTGAAACAGATTGTGAAAACAGAGTGCTGAAGTAGAGCTCTGTAAGTTGGGGTCTCCTGTAGGATTCTAACTATCGATTCTGACATGATACGCTAGTGCTACTCGTGTCATCGTCTAGAGGTTCATTACTGGGTTTTTTGTTTATTTCGTGTACTTCCTTTTCCACATCATGTAATTTTCGTGTAACGTTTTATTAATTAAATATTGCTATTTATAATTCAGTTACAATTCAGATGAAGCTTCTGTCAGTGAATTAAAAAAATACCTCTGTTACTTGGTTTCTATTTAACTCCTTTTGTGGACAAGTGCATGTATGTGTGTGTGTGTGTGTGTTGTGGTGGTGGTGGTAGTGGTGGATTGGTGGGATATATTGTGCAGGGTGAGAAGATCGAGCCAAAAGAAGAAAAAAATTATAAAGAAGTGCTAAATGAAGAATGGTTGCGAGGGGTCAGTTATGTGATAGACAAAGTCTTCCAATTCTCAACACTATAAAGAACTATTTATCATCTTGCGTATTTTGCTCTGCGATTTTACTCAGTCTATAATGTCTCATCAATTTTTTCTGTGTATTGCTTTCATGGTGGAGGAGGTCATAGTAAAGTCTATCTATCTTTTGACACTGCCTACCCCTATCTATAGTTCTTGGCAGTTTCTCGGTTTTCTTTAACTTTTCCCTCTAGATTGGTTTTTATAATTGTCATATACCTTTTTTATATGATCAGCTACTGTCTGTTTTCTTCATTACTTTTTTATTTCAACTGATTCATTATCTGTTTTTTTCCTGTCGCGGAATAAGCTCAGTTCTTCTGTATGTCAATGTTTCAAGAGACTCAGTTTCATTTTTTCATGATTTATGGTTTATGTTCGGGATCACCAGCATTGCACTCCGGACACCTCCATAGATGGCGCCATCTAATTTTTCATACTCCTGTTTATGTTGATGTTTCCTCAGAGGAATATAGAGTATACACAGCTTTTCATAACTCTCTGTTTCTGTTGCTTTGTTGTAGTTTAGAAGTAAGAAATTATTGTTAAAAGTGCATTTGGCCTCTACTGCACTTCTGTTAATTTCCATCTCATATTTTCCATCACTTCTTATCATGTAGCACAGATATATAAATTTTATGATTTGTTCCATTGTATCATCATTTATATTTGCTTAAATTTACAAACGATTTTAGCCTGTCTCTGTTGATCATCTGTTTAAAGCTGTCAATCAGAGACTTCGCATTTTACATCGGAGTTAAACGCCAAACTGTGTTGTCAGTGCCAGGTGATCATATACATGAAAATATGAGGGTGAATCACAAGGTCACCTTAATTTTGTTTTATTTCAGTATAATATACAAACATGACTGAAAACTCCTTATCACTTTTCAACATAGTCCCAGCCACGATGAATGCAGGTCTGCTATTACTTCACTAATGCACAGATTCGTCTTGAATCTTCTGACTGATCCTTCACTAATGCACAGATTCGTCTTGAATCTTCTGACTGATCCTTCACTAAAGCACAGATTCGTCTTGAATCTTCTGACTGATCCTTCACTAAAGCACAGATTCGTCTTGAATCTTCTGACTGATCCTTCACTAAAGCACAGATTCGTCTTGAATCTTCTGACTGATCCTTCACTAAAGCACAGATTCGTCTTGAATCTTCTGACTGATCCTTCACTAAAGCACAGATTCGTCTTGAATCTTCTGACTGATCCTTCACCAAAGCACAGATTAGTCTTGAATCCTCTGACTGATCCTATAATCCCCTGCCTCTTTAATAACGTCATCCGAACTGAACTTTTTTTCCCCACATACATCTTCCTGAAGTTGTCCAAATACATGATAATCACACTGTTCGAGTCCAAGTGAATGTTCATGATGTGGAAGACGCTCCAAAAGAAGATTAGTAATTTGTTGAGCTATTGCACGTGAGGTCGCGCGTTATCATGCTGAAATAACACACCAGGACTAAGAAAACCGCGACGTTTTGACAAGATTGCAGGTTTCAAGTGGTTCTCAAGCAGATCACAGCCATATCTTGTTCTACCCTCATCTCTACGAACTCGGTTACCTTTCTCGTTACTACCATTACTATTGGTCCTTCAGGTCTGACACTATTCGTATATTACACACCTTCTGATGCACAAATATACCTCCTATACTACCTCTCTCACCCTCGCTCTTGCAGGGATTCAATTCCAGTCTCAGTTCTCCTCATCAGAGGGATGGACGCAGCTCTCTTCCAGAGAACAGTGGTTCTAAGATGTGGCAGATAGTCTTCAGAACCAGTAACAGTAATATATCCATATTTGCCCCAGGGTTCTCCGTTGACGGCGGTCCTGATCAATGTATACAAGGTGACAATTGCTGAACAACTGCTCTTTGGGAGAAGAACGACTTTGTCATTTTCTGATGATATTCTGGTGTATCGACAGGGAAGAGACATACAGGAGACTTCCAATGCACTGCAGAGTGAACTTGATCGTATTTCCTCCTGGTGCAATGTTTCTAATGCCCTTGTCAACCCTACAAAAGCATCAATGACATGGTTCTCCCTGAACAACCATTTTGTTAACACTGATATGCCTCCTGTGAGGTTTAGTGGCGAGGATGTGACCAGAACCAACCTCATGACATCTGTGGGAGTGAAGTATGATCGTAGCCTGTGTTTCAAAGAACATTTTGACACATAATTTAAAAAAAAAACTCGCAAAGATCTATCGGCAATGACGGTCATGAAGACTGCCAGCAGTGAACAGAGACTACTAATAGTTTCACGGGCTGGTCCTTGCATCTATATAGAACGCCCTAGCGATTCTAAATGTTAGCTGTGGGCAGACAGATCAATTCGAAAAAGTGCAAAACAAAGATACGCAAATTATCTTGAGGCGTATGAGACACTTCCTGCGTAACGATGAGATACCTCCATGATCTCTCAACCATGAATCACAGTATCGAGATCCGGAGGGCCCATAAAATAAGCATAGATAAGAAACACTCACTGCATCAATAGCTTCTGAAAGAAAAGGCTGACAGGCTAAAGAGGGGCAAATCATGGATAGGTCGTGTAGAAGATGTCATCAAGCAGGTCTGTGAACTTAACAACATCAACCCAGGCGAGGAATGAGTACCTGTGCCTGCAGTGTTCAGGGACACCTTTTCTTGCATTGTCAGGTTTGACAAGAGGGACAGGGAGCAGAATCCACTTGCTGTGAATGCAGAGGTTAACGCCCTCTTCAGTGGAAACTCCAGCGGGACAGATGCAGCTATTTACACAGACAGATCTGCTGTACAACATCAACGGAGTTGCACGGACATTGACAGCACGCTCAGCAGACAGACCAATCCAGAACGCTGGTGGTGCCTTCGCTATGACAAAAAGCAACATGATAGTAGTGATAATGGTGTTAACGGAAGCATTAGTATGGCTGGTGTCACAAGACCAAGCCAGTGTCTGCATTCTAAGTGATTCAATGAGTATGATCCAGAAGGTTGAATAAAGCTCTATATGCAGGTAGTGTCTTGAGTAGGTGCAGAGATCAGCGATTCGCAGTCACTTTCATCTATGTTCCTGGGCATACAGGTGGCCCGGGAAATGAAAGGTCGGCTGGCTCTGCCGTCATTGCAGATGAACAACTGCTGTATCGAGCCCATATCATCGATGCACCTAGAGAGACAGGCAGAGTGGAGAAGCGAATCTACGTCTTTCTTTGCTATCTTGACCTTTCAAGTTTCACAACCATAGGCAAGCATATAGCAGTACTGACTCTATTTAGCACCGTCATATTCCTTTCCTCACTTTGAGGGACATTTTCTTATCTGTTAATATGTCCTTCATGCCATAAAATGCTGTCTTTGCCTTAATTATTTATGATTTTATTTCATTTGTGCACTTGCCATCAACTGCTATTGTTCTTCCAAGGTAGCTGAATTTATTTATTTTCGTCAGTGGCTTCTCGTTTGAAAGGATTTTGCACTTTGGTATGTTCATTCTTTTTGACATTACTATTGTTCCTATCTTATTACTACTTACTTCTAGGCCTCTTTTATTGTTCTCTTCAATAGTTCTCTTCACAATTTCCTGCAAATTCCTTTCGCTTTCTGATATTAGAACATTTCATATGCATGCCCAAAATTATTGATATTATGCCCTCATAACTGAATTCTTTTCAAATGCTTAATGCCTGTCATGCTGTTTTCACTACATAATGAATGAGAATGGAACAGGTGACAATATACACCCTGATCTACCACCTCGTTTTAAATCCTGATACTCACCTGTGTCATTGTCCACTCTTTTACTTCTCTTTGGTTCCAGTACATATTCTTAGCAATTCTCATATCTTTACAATCTCTACTGTTTTTCAAGCATATATTCGTGTCTAATTCAAAAGCTTTGGTGTAAGTAATACAGTAAATATTAAATAAAATAAATAAATGTGCACATCTTTGTTTACCTTTAAAGTTAGTTAAATTGTAGTTCTTAATATAAAAATTGCGCTGTTTGTGCTTTTCCTTTCAACAAAACCACATTGATCTGCCATTTTAGTTTTAGTTTTATTCCGTTTGCTCAGATTAATTATTCTTAGTACTATTTTCGTGATACGACTCATTAAACTGACATTACGAGTTCGATCAGATTCTGTTCCAGCTTTCTTTGAACATATCTGATGGCATGTGATACTTTTCAATAAAAAATTTAGAAAAAAAAATAGGGAGGGGGAAGTTGGAGGCTAAAAAACAAAACAAAAAAAAGGAAATTAACTTAATTGTGCGCCACGTACTCCAGAGATAAGAACGCTTAAACATGAACAATATTTCTATGATTAGCTATGAATTTGTCCAAATTATAGATCAGTTTAAAAAATGGCAAAACACTTTATTTCTGGATGTAATGTGGAAAGACAGTCTCGACTTTTTGCCGCAAGAATTTTTTGTTCACTTTCCTGTGTCAGGTTATCCAACCTTCTCTTTCCCTCTCCATAGTATTTTCTTTTTTGTTTCTTAATCGGAGAATTTAGTTCAAATTTTTCCCAGTGGCTAGCAAGATGAGTAATGACTGTATTAAAAACAAAAAGCTTCCTACAGATGAGTTGCTCTAATTTAAAAAATTTTTTTATTTAACCAGACTTTCCTGAAAATCGTTTCATCGACAAATGTCACAGTATTTTAGTCGATGATTTCCATCACATATATATCGTATCACTCATTTTTCAATTTAAGGGGGCAAGTCGAGTCATAAAATATCCAAATTCTGGTTATTTTTACGAATACTTTTCACAGATTTGATGTAATTATTATTTAATAACAATTTTTCCCCTCCAATTCAAAGTGGAAGATCTTGTAAGAGACTAGAACACAGGAAAGTAACAACTGCCAGTTCAAAGTGTAAAACCTTACATACGTTGCAAGATATTAATCGTCACACTAGCTGCCAAGACTTTTATGTTCGCAGTTACAGACAGACAAAGAAACAACAATTGGCAGCAGAAACAAAGAACAGGAGAAAAAGAGAAAGACAAAGGCCGAAGGATAAAGACCTGGCTTTGTATTGTGACATGGTAGAATAAGAACATAAGATATAAAAGTTAAGGTTAGAATATTTACATCACAGAGAGATTTCTTAGTCAAAATACTCTGTAATCTCACGATAAATTCTTCATGATTATTATAATGACAACGAATAAGAAACATGATAATGGATAGAAATATAAAAATATTAATTTACAAAAGAAAAATAACTGAACATTGAAGTCAGTGCGAGAAAATATCTGAGAAGCTAACGCGAGATTAAGAGCAAGTGAATCAGCCAATCAGTCATTTGAATGTTCCTTGTGGAATTTACCTCCCCAACAGCTCTCCTGTAGGCCTCTCGGTTGTAAGTAAGATGTCTGCTGCTAATGCATCCGTTTGCAGATTATCAACAATGTCTTGTAGTTATCTTCGCCTTGGTCGTCCTCTCTTTCTTTTTCCTATAATGTACCCTTCCAAGACTGTCTTCTCTAAATTGTCATGACGTTTAATGTGTCCAAAATATTTCAGTTTTCTCTGTTTAATCCTCTTTACTAGCCAGCCTTCTTTTGGTATGGATATATTTGTTCTTTTTTGTGTTCATGGTATTTTAAGAATTCTTCTGTAGCATTTACATTAAAAGATATTTATGTGTTTCTCATCTGTTTTGTTAAGTGTCCAGGTCTCACAGGCATATGTTGCGATGAGAAAGATATAAAATATTATTTTTGTAGTTCCGTCTGTTCCTCTCCACAGTTGTTTTACTTTTTGAAGAGTGATATATGTCCTCCTTTTTTATTTCCCTCATTGTATCTCCATTATTAGTTAGTAATGATCCGCGATATTCAAAACTCTCCGCCTCTTCCAGTTTTTCCTCACTGATACATATTTCAACTGCCTTATTTGTTTTATCAGTTGTTATCTATTTAGTTTTCTTCCCATTAAGATAGAGATTTTTCTATTCACTATTCTTACGGACTGACATAATTAGTTTTTCCATTACTTTTTCTGTTGCGGACAGTAACACTGTGTCATCAGCATATCTAATTTCTGGTATATCATAACCTCAAATTTTCAAGCCATCATTATATTCTTTGTCTACATCTTCTCTAGCATTCCTCATTATATTTTCAGTGTTCAAGTTAGATAAGTAAAGCGACAATATCCACCACTGATAAACTCGTTGTTTTATGTCAAACCAGGTTGTTTCACCATGTAGTGGTGGAAATTACTGCTTTTTTTACTTACTGCTGTTTGTTGGTCTAGAATCAGCAGTGGTATTATTCCAATATGTGTTGGAAATTACAATTTTTACCATTATTTCCCAGTGTTCATGGTGTTCTACACAATTAAATCCTTTGAGTACTCCATAAAAGATAAATATACATTCACATTAAATTCTTTGCATTTCTCTATTATTAATCTTATATTGAATATATGATCTCTTGATCGTCTTCTTTGTCTAAAACTAGCTTGGATCATATTGACTTCTTCTTCTATTTTCTTACGAAATCTACACATTATGATTTTTAACAGAATTTTACTGGCATGACTAATCAGGGCAACGTTTCTGTAGTTTGTGCATAATTTTAAGTAACTCCTTTTTTTTGACAGTGGTATGAATACAGTTCTTTTCCATTCTTTTGGCCAAATACCAGAATGCCATATCTTTTTACATAGTGCATGATAGATTGTTGCACATTCATTTCCTCCTAGTTTAATAAGTTCAACTGTTATCTCATCAGTTATCTTAAGCTGCTCTTACAGATACCGAATACAATTAATTGTTTTCTGAATAGTCCCGAAAATTTTGTTTAGTAGATAGTCATTCATAATGTATGTAGTTACTTCTGTACTGAGTGAATGTTTAAGAGCAAAACGTAAATGTTATATTTTATTTTATGTCTCTCAGCTTCAATGTTAGTTATGTTTGTTATATGAACAGTATATTTGTAGAATGTCTGGAAAAGAGTGAAAGATGTATGATAAAGGGCAGAATGTCAGACGGGCCTGCTGCCCAATTCTTAACCCTTTTGAAATAAAGATCAATCAATCAATCAATCAATCAATCAATCAATCAATCACATTCTGGTGAATTACCATTTTTCAGATTCTTTATTGCCCATAAAACTTCTTCAATTGTCGGTTCGGGTTCTTTCTCCTCCAATAATAATTCACACTGTTGATTTCTGGTTTCACAGTCAGTTGTTTCATACATTCCTCTGCAATATTACTTCCTCTGTCTCTGTCAGGGTCTTTCCCATCTCGTCACAAATTACATTTATCTCAGCTGTGACATTTCTCGCCAATGTCTTCATTTCTTTAAACATTTCACTATCGCTTTCCACACTTCTTATGTCTTTATTCTTTCACAACAATCTTGTATGTATTGTTTTTTGTCTTTTCTTATGTTTCTTCGTACTTTTTTTGTTAAAGATTTATGTTCCTCTTTGTTGTTATTTGTCACTTTCCATTTCGTCTATGTTTTATTAGTTCTAGTGTGCCTGCTGTAATCTATTCAGTCTTTTGTGTTTTCTTTACTGGAATCATATCTTTAGCTGTTGCTATTAAGATATCTTTGGCCTGCGTCATCTGGTGTCATCTCCTCCTGTACAGCCATCAGTATCTCGAAACGATATTTCACTTCTATACCGTACTGTTCTGGTATTTTTGTAAGATAAAACTGGAGTGGCCTTGATGCCCTGTTTTTTTTTAAAAATCTTTATCCTCGTGTCTGTTATTAATATTTCATGGTCCGTGCCACAATCGTCACCTGGTAGATTTTTTGCTGATGTTACATTTGATCTCCACCTTCTTTGCCTGAAATGTAATCTATTTGGTTCTTGGTTTTCCCAACAGGTAATGTCTAACAAAAAGAACAAATATATCCATACTATAGAAACTTAATATTAAAGAAGGTTGGCTGGTAAAGAGGACTGAACAGAGAAAACTTAAATATTTTGGACACATTAAACGTCATGAGAATTTGAATTTAGAGAAGAGCGTCTTGGAACGGTACATAATGGGAAAAAGAAGGAGAGAAAGAGCAAGGCGAAGATGGCTGCAAGACATCGTTGATAATCTGGAAATGTCAGCGGCAGCAGGGCATCTTGCTCACAACCGAGAGGCCTACAGGAGAGCTGTTAGGCATGGAATGTTCCTCAAGGAGTGTCCCTCACGGGATTTGCAAATGACCGAATGATGTCCATGGGCAATGTCTTCTTGAATGTTTTCTAAAAAAATAATAGTACATATTAGAACCTGACCTAAGCACAAACGAAGCAAAAGTAAAATGAATGAATGAATGAATTTTTATTTTTCAAGGGTAAAGAATTGGGCACGCAGGCCCGTCTTACACTCTGCCCTTAAAAGTAATAAATACAACAACAACAACAACAACAACAAAAATACAACCGTATACTATGTGCATGCTAGCTTCGACAATCCGCTTAAAAGCAACGACCTCACCACAAAATATTAAAATGCGGACAATAGCAACACGCCTGCTTCCTTTTCTCCGCTACGCTTATATGTGATAGAAATAGTTGGCCTCTCTTAACAATGTCCTCTTTTAGAGTTTCACGTGGTCGACCTCTTTTTCTTCGGCCTTTTATATCTTTTATATATCATTTTATATCTTGTTCTGGGAGTCCCTGATTGTTTCTTCTCATCACGTGACAGACATATTTCCATCTTCTTTTTCTAATGCCCATGAGACAGGTTGTTGTTTGTTCATCAGTCTGATCTCTGCTTTGAATTTGTTCCTCTTTATACCGAGTATTTTCCGTAGGCATTTATTTTCAAGAGTCTCATTTCTTGTCTATTTCTTTCGTTGTTTTCCAACTTTCACATGCATAAATGAGGGTGGATATTACATTTGAATTGAATAATCTTAACTTGGTTTTTGTGCTTATAACTTTTGAATGCCATATGTTCTCAATATTCTTGAAGGTCAATGCTGGTTTTGCAATTCTAATTCTAACTTCCTTTCTGGTGTCACCATCCTGATCTATGTAGCTGCCGAGGTATTCAAATTGGTTTATTTCTTCAACAGTTGTTTCTTCTATATATATTTTTCCTTCTTGGTTAATGAGAAGTTTCATTTTTTTCCTCGTTAATTTCAAATCTTATGTTACTAGCCAGTGAAGGTATCTGTTTTTTCTTGCATCGATTACACGTTGTTACTGATAAGAGTTATGTCATATGCAAAATCAAGATATTCTATTTGGGTCAAATGTACCCAGTCGATGTCCTTTTTACTTGTGCAACATTTTTTTTTTATTATGAAGTCTATGGCAATTCCAAAAAGTAAGAGAACACAATTTTGTAGGATTAGACCTCGAAAAAATCATAGACAAAGCACTTTAATGAGACGCGAGAGAAAGAAAAATCACACGAGAATTACCACGAGAGAACAACGTACTAACGAACTGAGCCATCTCAGACACCCTCCCCCCCACCCTAAAAAAAAACGGGGCTTTGAAAGCAAAGTCATTAGTACTGTTCAGCCGGCAAGCAGGATCGTGACACCTGGAAAGAAACGAGGTCGTGACACAGAAATTCCGTAGATTAGAATCAGTCTCTCTAGCAGGTACCACTTTTTAGACAAACATACACACGGTCTCCTGTCATGTCTGGTGCACACTTGAACAACAACAACAACAAACAAACAAACAAACGAATACTTTTTACATGAAGTAGTTTCAAGTATAATTTCAGAAAACATTTTTATAAATAGGAAACAACGAGGCTTTCGTATGGTAACGTAAGAGAACACAATTTTGTAGGATTAGACTTTGAAAAAATTGTAGACAAAGCACTTTAGTGAGACGTGAGAGAAAGAAAAATCACAAGAGAATTACCTGGGATTCGAACACGAACTCCAGTAGGACGAGCAGCCGTCTAGCCACAAGAGAACAGCGCACTAACGAACTGAGCCATCTCAACCCCCCCCCCCCCTCCCTCAAAAAAAGATCTAACGGTTAGAGCAGGCATATTCTTTGGCCAGTTGCAGTGCAATTTGGTTCACACAATTGGCACATGCCATATTTAAAGTGTACAAAATTCTATGCTTCTATATTCATTATTAGGTAGAGAAAAAAACAATGTGGTGCTTTAGTTTCTGAATGCTCCCTCATATTTCGTATTCACTTGCAGCTTTGTTATTAGCCATCAGATTCACAGTTGTTTCAATTTCATTCGATGTAATTTAATCTAGGTTGACATTTAGTAGTGGGATTGGTAAATCAGTTTTAAGATTTATTAATTCATTTGGGTGTAGTCGATTAAGTATTTCTTGGAAATATTCGGATCATCTTTACTTTTGTTCTTTACTTGATATTAATAGGGTGCCAGTTTTGCTAAGGATTGGTCTTTCTTTGGATGCAATAGTACCTGTTAGCCTCTTTTATATGTTATATAGAGTTTTGCTGTCTCCTGTTTTTTGCTGCCTTCTCTGTTTCTTTCGCATATTGTCCATGTATTCTCTTTTATCCTTTCTAACTGAACTTTTTACTTTATTGTCTAGTTCTTTGTATGTTGCTTTTGCCAAATCTTTTCCAAGAACTCTCTTTACATTCACTATGGCTAATTTGGCTGCTCGTCTTTCATGTATGTATTTCCATGTGTTATTTGATATCAATGCTTTTCTACTTGTTGTCTGCAGTCCAGCACTTGTTTTTGCTGTTGTGATTGTGGCTGTGCTGTAAGAATTCTATAATTCATCTATATATCTGTTTGCTCTACTTCACTGTGTGCTGCGAGCTGTTTGATAAGTTCCAGACTGAAGATACTGTTAGTATTTTCTTCCTGTAGGTTGGGGCTGTTTATCTTTCTGAGTATTGATTTCTTGTGTTGGCTTTTCAGTTTTAGTCTTATTTTCCCTATACACAGATTGTGATCACTGTTGACATCTGTAACACTATATGCTCTTATATCTATCAGACATGTTCTGAATTGCTTTCTAATACAAAAATGATCTATCTGATTTCTGGTTCTATCCATGTTGTTTTATGTATCTATTTCTGTGGGATTAGTGTCCCTACAAAGACCATGCCCTCTGTTAGAAATAGTCCAATTAATCTTTTCTCCATTCTGATTTACCGTATCAATTCCTTCTTTCCCCATCACTTTTTCGACGTCGGTGTTATCTTTTTCCACCTTGGCGTTAAGGGTCCCATAATAATTAAGGTGTAGTGTTTAGGCACTTTGTTAATACCATGTTGTAGTTGGTGATAAAATCGTCTCTTTTATTTAATCATCTGCATTGTTCGTGGGTGCATAGTATTGTGTGATTGTCATTCTTCCGTGGGTTATTTTGTATCGTGCTCTTACTATACGACTGTTCACTGGTTCCCATTCTGTAAGGCTCTCTGCTGCTACAGTTGACTTAATTATACCCACTCCTTCTAGGTATTTCCCATCGTCTCTACCTGAATGTATTATTAACTTTCGGTTTTCCGCCGATCTTTTCCCTGCTTCTGGCCATCGCATTTCACTGATGCCCAGCACGTCAAGGTGATATCTATCCATTTCTTGGTTTACCTCAGGAGATTTTGATGGTGCTGCGATTGTTCTTACATTCCAGAATCCAATCTTTGTCACATATTTGGGCCTAGTGAATGTATTCTTTCGATCGTTGTCCGCGTTTGTTGCAGTTGGTATCCCTGATGCTCGATTGATTTCTACTATAAGCAATTTATTACTGGAACTCGAATTACTAAATGAAGTTGTGTTATATTTGAGTTCTATTCTCATGTATGAAAACAGTGGAAAAACTTGATGAAATCTATTCGTTTACATAACGTTTTATTCATACTCGTGTATATTTCTTGCATTTTTGAGCTTTTTCTACAGACTTCCTGAACGAGGGAGGTTTAAAGTTCTGCTTGACTTAAAAGCCATTAAGATGTTATCAGGTCCTTCACCAATTTATATCACAAGCAGAGAATTTCAAATGAATGAACAGAGTACCTTACCTGCTGTTTTTATAAATGCTACACTGAGAGTTGAAATAAAGTCTGAGAGACCTATGATACCTGATGAAGTGTTGGCGTATTTTCTACTTATAAACACTTGGGGTCCAGGGCAGTGTGTTACAATCTTCGGTCTGATCGTTAACTGTCTGAACATTATCGTTTTTACTAAACAAGGACTCAGAGATTCAGTGAACGTAAGTCTTCTAGGACTGACAATATCTGACATAGGGTCTCTGATGTTCCTTTTCTTCTTGAACTTATGTTGGACTCCGGCAGTGACAGAACTTGACTTGCCGTTTTATCCAAAACAGATCATGTACTTTTTATTCTGGGGTCATGTTGTGTTTACTAGGGTCACTACAGGAACCACGGCTTGGATTACACTTGAACGCTGTCTGTGTATTGTTGCACCTTTGAAGATAAAGTCGATTGTGACCCCACGAAGAACCATAACTTTCATTTGTGTACTTTACCTTGTCATGATTGCAGCCGTCGTGCCTGTTTTCTATTCTACGAGATTTACCTGGATATTTGATTCTGCCAAAAACAGATCACTTCTCGGTTTTGTCAGGAATGCAGACAGAAGCAACATAGAAAATATCAATTACTTAATGAACAACATTGTACCTTTTGTTTTCTTTGTACTTATCCTTATTTGTACAACAATTCTAGTCAAAACATTGCGAATTCAAGCAAAATGGCGGCGTGGGATGGCATCTGTAAGGAAAACTGACAATATTTCCAACAGAGACACAAAGATCGCCAAATTGGTCTCAATTATCTCAATGGTCTTCATCTTTTGTTATGCTCCTGGGGCTGCGCTTTTCGTCTGGGTCGTCTTGAACCCAGAGATAAAAATAGACAAATCGCAGAAAAACGTTTCTTTGGCCATCTTCTCTCTTCTGCTTCATCTAGAGAACATCAACGCCAGCGCAAACTTTTTCATCTACATAAAGATGAGTTCAAAGTTCAAATACACTTTCCTACAAATATTTACTCCACACTGCCTAAAACTGAATATGGAAAATAAAGTGAACAATTTAAACTGAGTATTTTGTTCACTAATGAACCTTTTTCACTTTATTTAATATTTTGTCGTGTAGGCACGATGTCTGAACTTAACTAAGAGATGTTTTTATAAGTTCTGGTTTAAAATAAAGGGCACATGATCGTCTTTTCACGCCATAGAGACAGATCGAAAAATGGTATTAGTCCTATATTTTCCTTTACATGGTGCCACACTAGAAGGTGTTGTGGTCAGCATCGCACGTGGCGTCAGAAAGAGTTCATTACCTTGGTAACTTAGGTATCTTCTTTTGGATTCGAACTACCGACAATGACATGATATACTAATGCACTAACCACTTCGCTACTCGTATCATTTTCTAGATTGTATTACTGATCCTAAGTGTTTTATTTCGTAATCATTCTTTTCGAGTTCTAAATTTTCATGTAAATTCTTAGGAACTAAATGTTGTCTTAATAATTCATTTAGAATCCGTGTAAAATTTCTATTAGCAAATTAAAACATTGTTTTCAGTAAATATTTCTGTTACTTGGCTTTCGATACTGTCCACCCCTATATATAAGTTGTTGTCACTTTTGTCGTTTTTTCTTCGACTTTTCCCTCAAGCATAGTTTTTTTCTAGTTGTCCTGTGCCTTGTGATCTGATACTGTTTGTTTTCCATTATCTTCCATTTCACTCTGAACTGATTCATTATGTATCGTCTGTTTTTCTTCTGACGTGGAGATAGCTTCAACCCTTCAACAAGGGATATTCCCTGGAAATAAAACTCTATAATTAATTACAGTAGAAAGAGGTGCTGGAAAACAGAGCTGAGGCAGGCATAAGTGCTTTTCGTACTAGGAGGAGACCAGAAAAAGCTAAGTCTATATTTTTCTCATCTATTTTTCGTGTTTGTATCTGTTATGTTTTTTTTTCTTTGTGTTATACCTGAAGAAGGTTTTGTCTAAATATTGGATTGTCGTATATTCTTCACATTGCGTTTGTTCATCTTGCTTTCTGTCTACTTTCCTCGCCATTTCTATCTTTCTGTGAAACTGAATCATGCACTTCCAGCTACTTTCAGTCTTTACTAAACCTCCTCTAGCGGCATAAAGACGGGACAAGAACTTCTAGAACTTGCATGTTATAAGCCATCTCAGGTCGACCAACACGTCCTTTTCCAGCACAAAACACTGTGGTCGCCGCAGGTGCAATATTTATCCCGTTATTGCTGAAACTGTTCAGGTAGCATTTTCCAGTTCCACGGTATCAAATAACCAGGGTGGTTTCATTTGCATATCTGGTGATATCATATATGTGTTAATATGCAACCGCTGCAATATGATCTATAATGGAGGGACCGACGTACGGTTAGGATATCGTCATCACCTCAATGGCATAACTACCAAGACAAAAAAAACATGTTTATAATAAAAATATAATAAAAGAAACCGGAACGACAAACGTGATGTTTCAGTCAGTGTCATCGGCTCTTGTTCTTCTGATGACCGTGTTCGTAAAAACTCTGAAAAAGCGCTCTATCTTCCAGGTCGGACGTTTCCGCGCAGCCGATATGAATTCTCACTTCAGTTTTGTCTAAATAACTCTTTACTTTGTTCAATTATAACTGGCCCCTTGTTCCTGTCCTTGGCCATTTCTCATGTACTTTTCCACTTTATCTAATAAATTTTCTGTGAGATAGCAAAGGTCAACGCTGCCATTTCTCTCGTTTTTTTTTACCCCGCTGCTGTGGTCTCTAACTGCTTTCCTCTCCAGTCTCTAACTGCTTTCCTCTCCAGTCTCTAACTGCTTTCCTCTCCAGTCTCTAACTGCTTTCCTATCCAGTCTCTAACTGCTTTCCTCTCCAGTCTCTAACTGCTTTCCTTTCCAGTCTCTAACTGCTTTCCTATCCAGTCTCTAACTGCTTTCCTATCCAGTCTCTAACTGCTTTCCTCTCCAGTCTCTAACTGCTTTCCTCTCCAGTCTCTAACTGCTTTCCTTTCCAGTCTCTAAATGCTTTCCTCTCCAGTCTCTAAATGCTTTCCTCTCCAGTCTCTAAATGCTTTCCTCTCCAGTCTCTAACTGTTGTCCTATCCAGTCTCTAACTGCTTTCTTATCCGGTCTCTAACTGCTTTCCTTTCCAGACTCTAGCTGCTTTCCTCTCCAGTCTCTAAATGCTTTCCTCTCCAGTCTCTAAATGCTTTCTTCTCCAGTCTCTAACTGCTTTCCTCTCCAGTCTCTAACTGCTTTCCTCTCCAGTCTCTAACTGCTTTCCTCTCCAGTCTCTAACTGCTTTCCTATCTAGTCTCTAACTGCTTTCCTCTCCAACAGCTCAAATCTCCTCTTCCGCCTGCACCAGTCATAGTCTGCAGAGTTTCTTCAGAAATAAAGCATCGCAGATAAGTTTCTTCGCTTGTTTTTATCTTTTTATGTGGTCTTTTCTGCTGCATTTAACAAAGACAAAGACAATTCTGTGCTGTTCTTGTCTTCCGCAGTCATTCCATTTTTCTTGATTATTATTGCTTCTTTTTCTTCCTTCATTCCCCTCCTTGCTTGTCTTTCATTAAACTACACCACACACCTCTGTCTAACTCTATTCAAGCAGAGCTCAGTATGCTTCCTTGTTCATAGTGATTTCTTTGGACATGTTTCAGAATTTTGCCTTTACAGACTCAGACGACCGTGATCATAAATTTTCCGGTCGAAGGAGTTCTACAGAATCTTTTTTTCTTTCGGCGAGAGAGAATGTCGCCATTCCTTGCTGACTCGCACCGTCTGTTTGCCAATCAAAACATCAGAAATACGTCCATATCATTTCATCTGATTTAAAACATCTCAGTGGAAATGATTTCATGACTCCTAAATAATAACATCTCTATATGCGTAAAGCCTTTTTTTTCTACTGCCAATTGTTACTGTTGAAGAAGTAAACCAATGTGCATACCTCGGCAGCTACATAGACCATGATGGTGACACCAGAAAGGAAATCAGAATTAGAATTGCAAAAACAGCACTGGCCTTCAAGAATCTTGGGAACGTATGGCATTCAAAAGTTATAAGCACAAAAACCAAGTTAAGATTATTCAATTCAAATGTAATATCCACCCTCATATATGCATATGAAAGCTGGAAATAAACTAAAGAAATAGACAAGAAATTAGACTCTTTCGAAAACAAATGCCCAACAAAAATGCTCGGTATAAAGTGGGACGAATTCAATAACAACGCAGAGATAAGAAAGATGAGCAAACAACAACCTGTCTCATGGGTAATCAATTTTTAAAAAAGTAGATGGACATATGTCGGTCACGTGATTAGAAGAAACAGTCAGAGAATCCCAAGACAAACTATCAAGTGGAACACAACATAACAAAGAAAAAGAGGTCTACCACGTGAAACTCTAAAGAGGACATTGTTAAGAGAAGCCAGTTTAGTGAGCATAATATCCCTTGATGAGATTGAAAAGGTCGCTGAAAACAGGAAAACTTGGCAAACTATCATGCGAGCCCTATGTGACATTTAACGTCACTGGAAGGATGTAAGATGTAAGATAGGAATTTTTACTACTGCGATATTGATATATCGAAACAGCAAATACCGTGTAGTTATCAAGAGTACACAGATGTGTCTGGTCAAGATTCTGTAACGTCTTTCAATACCAGAAATGATAATAATACATTCCGAGGTATGGTAGTCTTCTGATGAGTATTATTGTTACATATTAAATGGAACTAGGGACTCCACAAAAAAACTATATAATTAATGTAATCACGTGTTGTAGTTTATTCCCCTCCCCCCCCCCCCCCCGACATCACCTGTCGTTAACGTCTAGGTTTGCAGCTAAAAGATCATATATCAAAATCACTTCAGACATTGCTTTGGGGATGAAGAGTCGAGAATGAAAAGGTCTGTGCTCATGGTAATTTGTCCAGGATGTTTTTCAAGCTCAGTTTACTTTCAGGTTTAAGTAAAAGATAAGACAATTACATTTCTGTAAACAGACACTTAACAAGGTGGAAAAAAATTGCCTCCAGTTTTCTGTCTAGAGCTAGGCTGCGACAAGTGCTAGACTAAGACTCTACCGTGATCTGCCACATTTCAGCATTCAGTTTTAGAGTGACCTTGACAAGATAAGAAATCCTGCAGAGCTTATTCTTTATAAATAAACCTTTGATACAGGTGAAAAAAAACAACTGATTCCAAGCTTAACAACAAATGCAGCGATTTGATAAAAGGCATCTTTACCTGCAAAACAAAAATTTTAATGACATAAATAGAACACTGTATAACATAATTTGCTTCCTAAATATCTCTTCTCAATACTAGAAATGAACATTAACAGGTAAGAGAAAAAACCGACAAAACCAACACAGATATAAAATACTCGATAAGAATGCTAGCTATAAATAGAAGACAACACAAAATCAGAAATAATGTCGATGTCCATCTACATTCAGAAGAATCGAAACAAATACGAGGGGTGATTGATACGTCCTCGGCCTAAGGTACAAATACTTGAAACACACAATTGATATTAGGTGCATTTGTAGATCAGGTTAATAAAAGATTAAACACCAAGTTTCAAGAAATTAGCTGCAACCATTTTTTTAATAGGCTACTGAAGTGGTAAGGGGTGGCAGAAATTGAGAAAATCGATAAAATTTCTCATCATTCGCCACCTTGGCATCAAGGGCTTATCATCGAAGGAGATCCATGAGGATATGGTGGAGGCTCTAAGGGAGAGTGCCCCTTCTTACAGCACAGTGAAAAAAATGGGCAGCTAAATTCAAACATGGAAGGGAGAGTCTGGAAGATGATCCCCGTCCAGGAAGACCAAGAACGGTAACCACCGATGAAACCACAATGATATGATATTGGAGGATCGACGATTAACTAAGCGGTACATTACTACTGAATTGGGAATTTCCCAGCAATGTGTTCATGCCATTATCCACAATGATCTTCAAATGACGAAGGTCTCTGGTCGATAGGTCCCAAAACTTCTTGGAGCTGGTCACAAACGACAGCGTCTCAACATGTCAAGAGACAATCTTGGCCATTTTTCTGCACATCCTGACATGTTTCTTCAGCAATTTGTGACTATGGATGAGACTTGGTTTCATCATTTTCAACCAGAAACCAAAGAACAGTCAAAGCAGTGGAAACATCATGGATCCCCACCTCCAAAGAAAGCAAAGGTGGTTCTGTCTGCAGGCAAAGTGATGGCTTCCATGTTTTGGGATTCAGAAGGTTTGTTATTTGTAGACTATCTTCAAAAGGGCAGAACTGTCACCGGGGTCTATTACACTAATCTTGTGAAGCAAATGCGGGTCAAACTGAAGAAAAAGCGTCGAGACAATGCTCCAGTTCACAAGTCTGCAGTGGCAATAGCTGTTATTCGTGAATGCGGCTTCCAGCTTCTTGAATATCCTTTTTATTCCCCAGATTTGGCCCCTTTGGACTATTATCTGTTTATCAAACTCAAAAAGGAGCTCAGTGGACACAAATTTGCTTCAGATAATGTTGTCATTCATGCTGTAGACAACTTTCTACTGGCACAAGATGCTGACTTTTACAAAGAAAGGATCCGTATGCTCTAGGATCGCTGGACTAAGTGCATACACTTGCAAGGGGACTATGTTGAGAAATAACCCAAAAAAAGGTATCCACAAATAATCCATTGTACCTTATGCCGAGAACTTATCAATCACCGCTCGTAGTTTAGTGACGTTACATAAATACAAGACTTCAAACATACAGAAAACGATGGAATAAACGACCACGACGGAGATGAGAGATGGAATAATTCAAATCTTGGATATCTCTTATGAAACAGCCGTCAAATCCTTTCAAGAAGATGTGAACGAGCCGCGAGCTCAGTGGTTGGAACAAGCTTTCCTCGCGCAGCTCTCCGCATTACAGTTGCAAAGACGGGACAATATAACAGTCGGACACAGAAGGGAATGATTTTTCATTATGATGAGAGTCAATGGCGGCTGAGTCGGGTCGTATAACACAATCTGTCCAGCCGACCATATTGTCGATGCATATTTGTGTGATGAAGTTTATAATTTAGAGGTGTTATGAATTATGTCTTCCTCGTAGTGAGAGGAGAAATTCTGTCAGATGCATGGTTATCATCACAAGCTGGATGGGCACATATCTAGTTCCACCCAGTCCTTCATCCGCATGGCTGGTAGATATGTATGTGTCGAGACAGTATCATGGCTGGTAGATATGTATGTGTCGAGATGATAGTCTGGCCGTAATCTGGCTGCAGCAGCTGCACTCAGTGAGATGTTCAACACAAGGAATTGTGGAAGTTGGAGAGTGAGTGATCTTGTTTCAGTGCATTAGCACACCTGAAATGTGTGATCTTGTTTCAGTGCAATAGCACACTTTAATTGTGTAATATTATTTCAGTGCAAGGTAGCACATGATGGTGATGAGGTGTGTGTTTATAAGGGGTGGATTCATAGCAGCAGTGGCTGCATATGTTAATGAGTGCATAGGCACATATATTTGTTTATGAAAGTATAAGCGTAGCTTATGAGGGCCAGGAGATCCCAGCCCAGCATCAGTTACATATATGTATGTATAGTTGTTATACTGAGAAGGTTTCTATGACATTGATGATACACGTCATTCTTGAATGTGACCTTGAGTGATGCATCGCATTCTCAATATGTGTTACTTGATGATTACATTATATTTATGTCATGTTTGCTACCATGATGACACGTGCGGATGTCTGTGCATGTCATGCTGTGTATGACGTCACGAGATATATGCAAAGAGTTTTAATAAAGGGTTGTAACTTGATTTACTGGCTTGCATTTTATGTATTATATGCTTATTGTAAGCGTGGATGAAAATGATTTGATATATGACTGGCATACAGTATCCTGGGAGGAAAAATTCTAGGTTGTAGGCCAGTTTTGGAATGGCCATCCCAGTACGACATTACATAGGCCATGGGTTTTGGGTTGTATTTGGGTCTTTGTCCTGTCCATCCCCCTTATTGTCCCCTGTTGTGAATGTAGCAACGCACTAAGTTTACAAAGACTTCTCACTGTAGAAAAGCTGAGGAATGAGAAAAAGACAACATACAGTATAATTAATGCACTTCATTCTTAAACCTCTTTGTGTGAGGCGTTCCATTCATTCATTATTTAAATTGTAACAGCATATTAATTTTTCAGGGGTTGCTTCCCATATTATTAATGTAAAAGCTTAATTCCCTTGGCTACTTTTATGTTTAAAGTTAACGGTTGAAATCTCCTTGAGTGGATTAAGCATGCCTCGAGGCTCATATATTCATTCACGTGTAATGGCTGTTTCTGTCATGGACGCGGAAATTGTCAGAAAATGTGTAAAGCTTGACTTTGGCTGAATGGAAGTATTATTTTTCAGAGCAAGTGGTGCCACTTGACAAGAGATGAGTCTTGTCTTGGCTCCCATGTAGAGAGTAGTGTTCTCGTTTTTTTGTTTGTTTCATGAAATGGGGGCTGGATGAAGGGAGAGATGATTCTTTGAGTGCAGAAACCTCTGGCTTTTGTCATTGTTTGCTGGTGTGTTCGTTTTTTTTTTTCTTGTTTTTCAGCCGGCAGTTTGAACACAATGAAGTTATGCACTCATAACCATCGTAGCAACCATCAAGATTCCATCATCATCGGCAAGTACTGTGGTTAAAGTTGTTGTCTGAACTGGCCTACGTATCTTGCTGCCCTGCGTGTCGTTCTGACGTAGGTGGTCCAAACCTGGTGTCCTGTCTTGAGTTTACAAACGTGAGATTTTGTCGTCTGCCAAGATGTGACACTCGTCTACTCAACTGCCTGCCTCATCTTGACACTCTTCATAAACATATGTAAGCATGAATTGTCACAATCCGTAAGAAACGGTTTATTTTGCGGTTTGTTGCAATAAAAAAGAAAATTCACTAAAGTAATCCACTGAAGACAATAATTACCAAAATAAAAAACACCAGTAATTTAATAATTTAACATATCTTTTGTTCATATATATATATATATATATATATATATATATATATATATATATATATATATCCTATCGAGACTAAATTACCATGTACAAAAAAACACTGATTTTCTTAAAATAAGATTCTTGTTACCGGCTTTGGTGAGTTTCCTAAAACTGCAGTTTAGGTTACGAGAACACATAATTTTCCTTTGCTTATATTATTATTGTATGATTATTATTATTATTGTGTGCCGTGTCAGATAGCGTTGGGTGATCTTGCATCTCCATCTTGTGTTTTCTTTCGTGTTTCCTATTAGTTCTGATGCATTTCTTTTTCCACGTCACTTGGTCAGTCCACTGAGATATTTTTCTCCTGGCCTTACTCTCTTTTTCCTTGAATTTTCCAGTCATTAATAGCTTCTCCAACTTTTGTCTTCTCTTGACACGTCCAAGAATTTTTGATTGTCTTTTTCTTATTATTTTAATCAGTTTTCATTGTTTTGAGAATTCTTTGGGGACCTCTTCTTTGTTTCCTATCTGTCCAAGGTTTTTTTTTTCATCTTTCAAGAGAATCACATGTTTGTTGCTTTCAGTTTTTTGTTTGCATCTTTTTGCTGACTTTCAATGTTTCACAACCATATAACAGTATTGCCTCTGTGTAGCAATGCCGTATTATTTTCCTCACTTTTAGGGGCATTTTCTTATTTGTTAGTATCTTCTTTATGCCATTAAAGGCTGCCTTTGACTTAAATATTCATGATTTTATTTCATATGTGCACTTGTCATCAGCTGTTATTATTGTTCCAAGGTAGCTGAGTTTATTTACTTTTGTCAGTGACTTCCCGCATGAAAGGATTTCGCACTTCGGCATGTTCATTATTTTTAGCATTAGCACTGTTTCTGTCTTGTTGCTGTTTAATTATAGGCTTCTTCTATTGTTCTTTCCAATAGTTCTAAGTTTTAAGTGCCATGCCGCGTGAAGTAGGCGATCATTTCTCTCCACAATTCCCTGTCTTTTGCGTTGATTATGAGATTCACCGGTGACTTTCTTCCTAGCCACACTGACAGACTATCCAATAACCTCTCTCTCTCTCTCTCTGTCTATCTGTCTATCTCTGTGTGTGTGTTTTCCTCTGTATCTTCTTCCTTCAATTTTTCAGTTGCCACAGTGTGTTCCAATTTTCCTCTTCTCAGGAAATGCCCTATAAATCTCGCTTGTCTGCCTCTGATCTTTGCAATAATTTGCAAATAGTGGTATTCATAATTTTCTGCACATTGGGTTCGCTTTTTGATATTACAACATTTCATCCGTATACCCCAAATTATTGATATTTGTTTATCTTACATTCTTTCCGTGCCGTTAAACGTCACATAGGGCTCGTGTAATTGTTTGCCAAGTTTTCCTGTTCTCGGCGAGTCTTTCAACTTCATCAAGGGATGTTATGATCACTAAATTGGGAATTAAATAAACTTTCTTAACAATGTCCTCTTTAGAGTTTCAAGTGGTCGACCTTTTTTTTCGTCCTTTTGTGTTCCACTTGATAGCTTGTTTAGGGATTATCTGGTTGTTTCTTCTTATCACGTAACCGACATATGTCCATCTTTTTCTGATCACCCATGGCACAGGCTGTTGTCTGCTCATCTTTCTTATCTCTGCGTTGTTCCTTAATTCATTCCACTTTATACCAAGCATTTTCCTGAGCATTTGTTTTCAAAAGGGTATAATTTCTTATCTATTTCTTTAGTTGTTATCCAGCTTTCACGTGCATACATGAGGGTGGATATTACATTTGAATTGAATAATCTTAACTTGGTTTAGTGTTTATAACATTTGAATGCCATATGTTCCCGAGATTCTTGAAGGTCAATGCTGCTTTTACAATTCTAATTCTAACGTCCTTTCTGGTGTCACCATCCTGGTCTATGTAGCTGCTGAGATATGCAAATTGGTTTAGTTCTTCAACAGCTGTTCCTCCTATGTATATTTTTCCTTCATGGTTAATGAGAAGTTTCATTATTTTTGTTTTTTCCTTGTTAATTTCAAGTCCTATTCTTTTTAACTATAGAACATACTCTCTGCAGAGCAGGTAAGTATATGCTGCATACAGGAGACACACCTAACGAAAGATACTGCCTTTAAAATTAGAGGCTACCAGTGTTTCAGATTAGATCGACGGGACAGAAGAAAAGGAGGAGTACTCACACTTGTTAAGAATAACATCAGCGCATGTCAGGTGGGAGTGTTCATAGAAGGAGCTGAATATCAGATGATCCATCTAAAAACCAGTAATACAGACTTCCAGCTTCTTAACTATTACTGTTCTAGTGACAGTCCACTTGCTCTAGAAACAATCCCACACAAAGAGAGACTGATGGTCTTTGATGATTTTACAGCCATTCCCAGATCTGGGGCTATGACCACATAGACAAGAGAAGCAAGCGTGCTATCACTGCTAAAGTCAAGGAAAAACATCGATATGTCTTCCAGCTACTGACCAATAAGGCTCATTAGCTGCCTATACAAACAATGGAACGCATCATTGACCTGAGGCTAAAATGGTACATAGAAAGTGAAAATCTTCTTCCACAACAAGCAGGATTTAGGCAGTACTACAACACAGAAGACCAAGTGACCTATCTCTCTCAAGAGATGGAGAACGCATTCCAAGACAAAAATCTTGTACTAGCAGCATGGAATAGATCTGAGGAAAGCCTTTGATAAAGTATGGAAAAAAGGTCTGCTGTGAAATTAAATAATTGCATTGTGAATGGAAGACTGTACAACTGGATATAAAGTCCTGTTTACACCTAGAAGAGCAAGAGTAGTAATGGATGGACACAAAAGCCTACACTATTCCTGGTATTCATTAATGACCTGGTAAAGGAACTTCCCTATGGAATCAAAGCGGCACTGTATGCAGATGATATGGTCATGTGGTGTAAAGATGAACACGCGGCAGTTGCTACACAGAGACTCTAAAGAGCAACAGACATCTTGACATCATGGACAAACAAATAGTGTTTGAGTATCAAGACAGAGAAATCAAGTACCACTCTGTTCACTCTCTCATCTAAACAGAAAGTAGGTAAGATCTTTGTAAATGAAATATTCTTAAGGATGGACAACCAACCCACTTACTTAGGAGTGAGTCTTGACTCAAAACTGACCTGGAAGTAACATATCAGCAATGCAGAAGCAAAAGATAGAAGAAAACTAGCCATATTAAGAGTAGAACCACATGGGGAGCTAGTGAAAGGATCTTCAAGAATGTATATCAACAAAATATTCTACCACATTTAGAATATGGGTCAACATATTGGTGCAGTATCAAACACGACGCTGCATAATCTAGACAAGGTACAACATCAGTCACTACGGATTATCACAGGTGCCATGAGGTCCACACCAGTATTAGAAATGCAGAAAATAATTGGTGTTCAAGCGCTAAAAGAACGTAGAGACACAAAGGTCATGACCTTGGGAGAGAAATTCCTCAGCTCTGTAAGCCATCCCCTGAAGGAGAGAATCAATAACTTGGCACTAAGACGGCTTAAAAGAAGCAGCTTCATTCATCAGGCCAAGCGTATGCGTAAGCTGATACCTGACCTTCCAACTGTAGTTGCTCCATTATACGTAGAAAGAATGCACAAAACCTATTCAAACTGAAGTGAAAGGTGTGCAGAATGGTGAGATGCAAAGCAGTCTTGTAAGATCAACAGCCATACTTAGTGTGTTAGATGACAAATATTCATGTGACACCTGGATACGTGTGTATATAGATGGATCTGCACACAATGCTGTAAAGAATAGAGGGGCAGGAGCATATATTGAATATCCAAACAACACCATTGACAAGATTTCCATACCTACTGGAAAATACTGCAACAACTATGATGCAGAAGTTAGGGAAATTATTGCTGCGGTTGAAAAACTATCAGACTCCAGAATTGATGCATGCCTCACAGTAATTCTCATAGATGCAAGATCGGTATTGGACGCTCTTCAGTACAACAAACTACCAGACTTTAAGGATGCCTTGTCAAAAATTGGCTCACAACACAGAGTCACATTGCAGTGAATTCCCTCCCACTGTGGGATACCAGGCAATGAGAAAGCTGACTTCCTGACCAAAGAGGCCTCTGAAATGGAGCAACCAGACATACCAATCATCTATAATCAGAATAAAAGTATGATAAAAATCTACAAACGCCACCACATGATGACTATCATATGCTTAACAGAAAGGAACAAGTCACCATTTTCCGTCTCCGAATAGAACACAGCTGACTCCGAAGTCATATGTATACAAAGTTTAAGGTCGGTACTACTACTCTTTGTACATGTGCCCAGGTGCCCCAAACTGTGGAATATATCCTTCAGAACTGAACCAACTATGAAACACTGAGAAGTAATTACTGTCCCTGTGAAACCACTAAAGAAGAAAAGCTCTACGGTTCCATACATGAATTACAAGGAACCGGTGAAATTTATCGAAGAGACAGGACTGCACATATAGACAGACAATGCATAAGAAGAAGAAGAATCCTATTTTACTGGCCATTGAAGACATGGTTTCTGTTTTTTTTTCTTGCATTGATTTCACATTTTTACTGATAAGAGTCCTGTCATCTGCAAAATCAAGATCTTCCAGTTGGGTCTCACGTACCCAATCAATGCTTGTTTTACCTGTGCAGCATGTTTTTCATTATGAAGCTTATCACAATTCCAAAAACAAGTGAGATAATATACATCCTTGTTTCACGCTTGTTTCAGTGTGGAACCATTCACTCATTCATTCTTCTGTGTTTACTGCACAAACATATCCGTTGTAGAGGTCATTAATAATGGTGACAATCTTAGACGGTATTACGTATATTCTTAAAATTCCCAACAATGAATCTCTGTATATGCTATCAAATGCCTTTTTAAAGTCTACGAAGTTCAGGATTAATGGTTTTTGTCTTTCGATAAGTTCTTCAAGTATTATTCTTAGAGTAGAGATCTGATCGAGACAGCTTCGCCCTTTTCGAAATCCTGCTTGTTCTTCTCTCATCGTAGCATCCACTATATCTTTAATTCTATTCAGAATAACTTTGCAAAATAATTTTGACACACCTGATAATAAGGTTACTCCTATCCAATTATTGCCCTCACTAAGATTGCCTTTTTTGTATTTAACAATAATTCCTTTTTTCCAATTAGAATGGACCTCTTCTTTTTTCCAAACTTTATTAAACATTTTCTGTAGTTGGCTCATGTTGTCACTATTGGTAGCTTTTAACATTTCGGCTGTTATTTTATCTTCACCTTCAGCTTTGTTGTTAGCCATTAGATTCATTGTTGTTTCAGTTTAATGCAATGTAATTTCATCTAGGTTGACATTTAGTTGTAGGGTTGGTAAGTCAGTTTCAAGGTCTATCAGTTCTTTTGGGTGTGGTCGATTAAGTATTTTTTGGAAGTGTTCGGCCTGTCTTTGCCAGTTTTTGTAAGGATTGGTCTATCCTTGCGTGCGATAGTACATGTTAGCCTCTTTTGTATGTTATATCGAGTTTTGCTGTCTCCTGTTTTTGCTTCCTTCTCTGCTTCTTTTGCCATATTGTCCATGTATTCTCTTTTATCCCTTCTAGCTGAACTACTTTTTACTTTATTGTCTAGTTCTTTGTATGTTGCTTTTGCTAAATCTTTTCAAAGATCCGTCTGTACATTCAACAAGGCTAATTTGGCTGCTCTTCTTTCATGTATGTATTTCCATGTGTTATCTGATATGTATACTTTTCGTTTTTTTTTTTTGCAGTCGAGCACTTGTTTTTGCTGCTGTGATTATGGCTGTGCTGTAAGAATTCCATAATTCATCTATATCTGTCTCCTTTACCTCACTGAATGCAGCGAACTGATTGGTAAGTTCCAGATTGAAATTACTGTTAGTATTTTCATTTTGTAGATTATGACTGTTTATCTTTATGAGTGCTATTTTATTGTGTTGGCTTTCCAGTTTTAGTCTTATTTTCCCTATACACAGACTGTGATCACTGTTAACATCTGCACCCCTGTATGCTCTTACATCTATCTGAGAGAATTTTTGAATTGCTTTCTGTTACAAAAATGATCTGTCTTGTTTCTAACATTTGGAGATTTCCATGTTGTTTTATGTATCTTTTTGTGTGGAAATATTGTTCCTCCAGTGACCTTGCCCCATGTTAGACATATTTCAATTAATCTTTTTCCATTCTGATTTATTGAATCAACTTCTTCTTTCCCTATTACTTTTTCGACGTCGATGTTATCTTTTCCTACCTTGGCGTTGAAGTCTCCCATGACAATTAGGATGTCGTGTTTAGGTACTTTATTAATGAGTTGTTGTAGTTAGTGATAGACATCGTCTTTTATTTCATCATCTGCATCGTTCGTGGGTGTATAGCATTGTGTGATTGTCATTCTTCTTTGCCTCATTTTGTATCGTGCTCTTATCATACGACTGTCCACTGGTTCCCATTCTGAAAGGCTCTTTGCTGCTATAGTTGACATAATTATACCCACTCCATCCTGGTAATTGCCATTGCCCCTTCCCGAGTGTGTGTTTAGATTATGGTTTCCGCCAATCTTTTCCCTGCTTCTGGCCATCGCATTTCACCCATGCCCAGTATGTATAGGTGGTATCTATCCATTTCTTGGATTACCTGAGCAGTTTTTGATGTTTTTACGTTCCAGAATCCGATCTTTGTCACATACTTGAGGCTGATTAATGTGCACATTCGGTTGTTGCTGATATTATTTATAATTTATTAATTTATTACTATAATATATAATTTATAACATAATATATTGATATTATTGATATTATGCCCTCATAATTTCTTTCTTTTCAAATGCTTAATGTCTCTCATATTGTTTTCACTATATAATGGTTCTAAGAACTGTAATTGCGTCTCAAACAGCCTCTGGCAGTCAAGTCCAGCTCCTGGCCTTCCCGTGGCAGAACTGTTTAAACTGACAGGAGAAGGGGCGAGGGCGAATATCTGGCGCCTGAAAACCAGATACTTAGGGTAGATGAGTGGCACGTTTGGTAGCTCATCTGCCGCTGTTGGCGAGATTCTTCAGCTGCCGTGCTTGGAGCGGTGCTCCTCCCGGCCAATGAAGAAAGGTGCAAATGGGGTTGCCGCGCAGTATCACTGCGGAAAAGGTGGTAGAAAGGATAAAGCGAAGCAAGCAGTCAAATCACGGCACCTCTGGTCTGGAGGTCGGCCACGTCCTGAGTGCGGTCATATCGGGTGAAATGCATGAACCGGCTTGTCCCAGAGGTTAAGACACTGCTGGCGAGACTCTTCGAATGCCGCGCGTGGAGTGAAGCTCCTCTCGGTCAAGGAAGAAAATGCGGAAAAGAAATAAAGGTTGCTGTGCGGCGCCGATGTGAAAAGGTGGTGGAAAGGATAAAATGAAGTTAATCGGTATGTCCAGTAGTATCGCTGCGAGAGCTATACATACCACGGCACCTCTGCTCTAGAGACCAGCCACGTCCGAAATACACCTACACTGGTGAAATATGCCTAAACCAGCACACACTAGAGGTGGTACTTGATGGCTAGACATGTCATGCCACCTCCGCTCTAGAGGTCGGTCACGCCTGATATACACCCATACTGGTGAATTTTGCCTAAACCGGCTCACACCAGGGGTGAATCCTGAAGGCTATGCATGTCACAGTACCCCTGCTCTAGAGGTTGGTCACGTCACAAACACGCCCATACTGGGATAATATGCCTAAACCGGTTCAACCCAGGGGTGGAAGTCACTAGTGGCGAGGATTCGTCCTCCTGGACAAAAGCTCCATCCTGGTCACAACTAGGAACGGTAGCGGCCACGACCGCAAAATGCTGAAGTCGGAGACACTGGACCAGGGAAGTCTAGATAGGCAACCACCTCTCACCCGGCGGGGATGTTTGCGTATCCTAATCACGCTGAGGTTTTCCGGTGAGAAAGTCCAACTCTGGACTGGATGGGCAACCACTTCTCACCCGGCGGTGATACACAGGTATCTCAAAACACGTCGAGGTTTCCAGTGAGAAGGTCCAACTCTGGCCTGGGTGGGCTACCGCCTCTCACCCAGCGGGGATGCACTGATATCCTAAACACGTCGAGGTCTTCCGGTGAGAAAGTCCAACTCTAGACTAAACTGGTGCAACGAAAACCACGGTGTCACGCAATCCCGCTTCTGAGACCCACCAAGAATACAGGCTAAAGCCCTGTGATACTATGAACCCCTTGTGGTCCTTTCGGGGACCACACAGGAGACCACGGGACCTAACGAGGACCACAGGCGTAAATTCAGTAGGATCACAGTGTGGTTTTGGTGGTAGAAGCGAACGAAGAAGAAGACTATATAATGAGTGAGAATGTATCAGGTGACAATATACACCCTGATCTACCACCTCGTTTTAAATCATGATACTCACCTGTGTCATTGTCCACTCTTTTGCTTCTCTCTGCTTCCAGTATATACACTTAGCAATTCTCATATCTTTACAATCTCTACTGTTTTCCCAGCATATATTCGTGTCTATTTCAAAAGCTTTCGTGTAAGTAATAAGGTAAATGTTAAATAAAATAAAAAATTCACATCTTTGTTTACCTTTTAGTTAAACTGTAGTTCTTATTATAAAAATTGCGCTGTTTGTGCTTTTTCCTTCAACAAAACCACATTGATCTGCCAAGTTAGTTTTAGTTTTATTCTGTATGCTCAGATTAATTATTCTTAATACTATTTTCGTGATACGACTCATTAAATTGACAGTGCGAGTTCGATCAAATTCTGTTCCAGCTTTCTTTGGACATATCTGATGGTATGTGATACTTTTCTTTAAAAAAATTTAGAAAAAAAAACAGTAGGGGGGAGTTGGAGGCTAAAAAAACAAAACAAAAAAAAAAGGAAATTAATTGACTTAATTGTGCGACACGTACTCCAGAGATAAGAACGCTTAAACATGAACAATATTTGTATGGTTAGCTGTGAATTTGTCTAAATTATAGACCAGTAAAAAAAAAAATAGCAAAACACTTTATTTCTGAATGTAACGTGGAAAGACAGTCTCGACTTTTTGCCGCAATCATTTTTTGTTCACTTACCTGTGTCAGGTTATCCAACCTTCTCTTTCCCCCTCCACAGTTCAATTTTGTTTTCTTGTTTGTTTCTTAATCGGAGAATTTAGCTCAAATTTTGCCCGGTGGGCAGCAAGATGAGTAATGACTGTGATAAAACAAGAAAGCTTCCTACAGATGAGTTGCTCTAATTTTTTAATTTCTTTATTTAACTAGACTTTCCTGAAAATCGTTTCATCGACAAATGTCACAGTGGTTTAGTCGATGATTTTCATCACATATATCTCGTATCACTCATTTTTCAATTTAAGGGGGCAATTCGAGTCTTGAAATTTTAATCTAATCTCCAAATTCTGGTTATTTTCACAAATAATTTTCGCAGATTTGATGTAATTATTATTTAATAACAATTTTTTTCCTCTAATAATTCGAAGTGGAAGATCTTGTAAAAGATTGGAACACGGGAAAGTAACAACTGCCAGTTCAAAGTGTAAAACCTTACATACGTTGCAAGATATTAATCGTGACACTAGCTGCCAAGACTTTTATGTTCGCGGTTACAGACAGACAAAGAAACAACAATTAGCAGCAGAAACAAAGAACAGGAGAAAAAGAGAAAGACAAAGGCCGAAGGATAAATACCTGGCTTTGTATTGTGACATGGTGGAATAAGAACATAAGATATAAAAGATAAGGTTAAAATATTTGATCACAGAGAGATTTCTTTGTCAAAATACTCTGTAATCTCACGATACATTTTCCATGATGATTATAATGACAGTGCATAAGAAAAATGATAACGGATAGAAATATAAAAATATTAATTTTAAAAAAATATAACTGAAATTTGAAGTCAGTGCGAGAAAATACCTGAGACGCTAACGCGAGGTTAAAAGCAAGTGAATCAGTTAATCAGTCAATTGCTTGTCCCTTGTGGAATTTACCTCCCTAACAGCTCTCCTGTAGGCCTCTCCGTTGCGAGCAAGATGCTCTGCTGCTGATGCATCAATTTGTAGATTATCTACGATGTCTTGCAGTTATCTTCCCCTTGATCTTCCTCTCTTTATTTTTCCCATTTTGTACCCTTCCAATACAATCTTCTCTAAATTATCATGATGTTTAATGTGTCCAAAATATTTAAGTTTTCTCTCTTTAATCCTCTTTATACCCAACTTTCTTCAATATTAAGTTCTTGTAGTATGGATATATGTGTTCTTTTTTGTGTCCATGATATTTGAAGAACTCTTCTGTAGCATTTACATTCAAAGGCATTTATGTGTTTCTCATCTGTTTTGTTATGTGTCCAGGTCTCACAGGCATATGTTGCGATGGGAAAGATGCATGCCATGGAAAATTTTATTTTTGTAGTTCTGTCTGTTCCTCTCCATAGATTCTTTAGTTGTTTTACTTTCTGAAGAGCGATAGATGTCCTCCTTTTAATTTCCCTCATTGTATCTCCATTATTAGTTAGCAGTGATCCAAGACATTAAAAACTCTCCACCTCTTCCAGTTTTTCCTCACTGATACATATATCAGCTGCCTTATTTGTTTTGTCAGTTATTATCCAAGTTTTCTTCGCATTAAGATAGAGATTTTGCTCTTCACTGTTCTTACGAACTGACATAATTAATTTTTTTTTTCATTCCTTTTTGTGTTGTGGACAGTAATACTGTGTCATTAACATATGTAATGTCTGGTATTTCATATCCTCCAATTTGTATGGCATCGTTATATTCTTTGTCTACATTCTTCATTATATTTTCAGTATACAAGTTAAATAAGTAAGGCGGTAATATGCACCCCTTGTTTTATGTCAAACCAAGTTGTTGTTTCACCATTCATTCTTACTGCTGCTTGTTTGTCTAGATACAGCAGTGATATTATTTGAGTCACATGTGTTGAAAATTACATTTTTTTTCCATTATTTCCCAAAGTTTCTGGCGCTGTACACAGTAAAATGGCTTTTAATATTCTATAGAAGAAGAATATAGATTCACGTTAAATTCTCTGCTTGTCTCTATTATTAATCTTGTATTGAATATATGATCTCTTATTCCTCTTCTTTGTCTAAAACCAGCTTGGACCAAAATGATTTCATCTTCTATTTTCTTATGAAGTCTCCCCATTATGATTTTTAACAGAATTTTATTGGCATGACTAATCAGGGCAACAGTTCTATAGTTTGTGTATAATTTCAAGTTACCCTTTTTTAGCAGTGGTATGAATATAGTTCTTTTTTCATTCTTTTGGCCAAATACCTGAATGTCATATCTTTTTTACATAGTGCATTACCTATTGTAGCACATTCCTTTCCTCCTGCTTTAATAAGTTCAGCTGTTATCTCATCACATCTGGTGCTTTACTATTTTTCATTTTCTTTATTGATCACAAAACTTCAGTTGTCTGTTTTGGTTCTTTCTCCCCCAAGAATAATTCACACTGTTAATTTCTGTTTTCTCACCACTTGTATCATACATTTCTACGCAATATTCCTTCCATCTTTCTAGAGTGTCTTCTGTCTCTATCACGGTATTTCCCATTTCGTCACAAATTACATTTATCTTGGGTGTGACATTTCTCGTCAATATCTTCATTTCTTCAGACATTTCACTCTCTTTCACGCTTCTGATGTCCTCCTGTTCTTTCATAACAATCTTTCGTGTTTTGTTATTTGTCTTTTCTTATGTTTCATCATCATCATCATCATCATCATCATCATCATCATCATCATCATCATCATCATCATCATCGGGTGCCGTGCCGACTGGCGTTGGCTATTATGCTTCTCCAGAGTACACGATCCTTTATGCAGGCCATCAGCTCAGTTGGTGATCTCCTCTCACACCATCCCGTCAGTGTCATTTCTCTTGGTCTTCCTCTTGATCTTCTTCCTTCTATTTTTCCTGTTATAATATTTTCAATGCCCCGTCTTCTTATTGCATGTCCTATGAAAATACATTGTCTTTCTCTTATCTTTTTGACAAGATTTTTTTCTCTCCAGCTCTTCTCATACATTCTTCATTAGTTATTTTTGCTGTCCAGGGGATTCGCAACATTCTTCTAATAAACCACATTTTTCCTGCTTCCAATGATTTTTGTACAGACCTGCCTATTGTCCATGATTCACTTCTATATAACAAGATAGGTTCAATATAGCATTTAAGGACTTGTTTTCTAACATTCATTGATAAGGATGTGTTGGATAATATGTTTCTCATTCTCTGAAATGCAGTTTTTGCTTGGCCTATTCTGTTCCTAATTTCTGTTCTGCATTTCCCATCTGAAGTTATTACTGCTTCAAGGTATTTGAATTTCTGCACCTGCTTTAGAATAGTTCCATTTAATTTTATACTGCATGCTGGTGGATTCCGTTTCTTAGATATAAGCATAGTCTCTGTTTTTTTATATTCAAAGCAAGGCCTTTCTGTTCACTTTCTTTGGCGACTTTATCCAAGAGATTTTGCATGTCTTGTTAGTTCTCAGCTATCAGTACTGTGTCGTCAACATACCGAAGGTTGTTAATATTGTATCCTCCAATTTTTATGCCTGGTTCTGTGATGATCGTTCTTAGAATATTCTCTCTGTACAGAGAAAAAAAAGGTCTGGAGATAGTACACATCCTTGTCGCACCCTTTGTTTTATAGCTTGATATTTTCCAGTTCTATTTTCAACTCGAATTGCTGCTTTTTGCTGCCAGTATAGATGTTTTACAATCCTCAGGTCTTTGCCGTCTATATTGATGTCTTCAAGCATTTTAATAATTTCATTATGTTTCACCTTGTCGAATGCCTTGGTGTAATCAATGAAGTATAAGTAGAGATCTTTCTGTACTTCTAAAGCTCTTTCTGTTAGTGTTCGTAAAGCATAAATGGCATTGTGTGTTTCCTTTCCTTCAACAAATCCAAGCTGTTCATCTGCTATTTCCATTGTTATCTTTTTCCTTGTTCTTCTCATAATGATTCTCAGATGGTCATCACATTCCTTTGCACCTGGTTTCTTTTTTAGTGCTATAAACGTGGATTTAAGCAAGTCACTGGGAATATAACCACTGTTGTAAATGTCATTCAGTAACTTGGTTATTATTTTTATTCCTGTCTCCTCTAATGCCTCTGTTTCTTCTATTGTTGTATTATCAGACCCAGTTGCTTTTCCATTTTTCATGTGCTTGATGGCATCTATGATTTCATCTTCAAATATTGGTGGTCCATCACAGTTTTCAGTATCTGGTGTTAATTCTGGTCTTTCGCCTCTATATAGTTCACCGATGTACTCTGTCCACCTGTCCACAATGTCTTCTTTTCTCATTAACATCTTACCTTCTTTTGATTTCAGACATCCTGTGGTATATTTTTTTTCCTGCCTGTGAGTTCACTAATTCGTTTGTGCATGTTTTTGCTGTCTTTATTATGAGAGTCCTCTATCTGTCTGCACTGTTCATTTAACCACACTTCTTTTGCTTCTCTGCATTTGTGTCTTATTTCTTTATTTATCTTACTATATTTTTCTTGGTTATTTTTACTCCTCCTCCTCTTGTCCATCAGTCCTAGGATGTCGTCTGTCATCCATTTATTTTTAGTGGCTTCTTTTTTCGGTGGTATTATCTCCTTAACAGTTTGGTGTCTAGAATCTCTTAACATTGCCCATTGTTCGTCTATACTATTTATCTTTGCTATTGCATTGTATCTATTTGTTATAAAACTTTGTATTGTTCTCTCAGTTCTTGGTCATTTTTAAGGAGTTCTGTATTCAGTTTGATGTTTCTCACTTTTCTGCATGCTTTCTTCAGGTTTATTCTAATTTTTCCACAGAGTGGGTCATGGTCACTATTGCAGTCGGCTCCTGGCATGGTTTTTGTTGTTAGTAATGCATTCCGAAATCGTTTATTGATTAACAGTCTATTTGGTTAAAAGTCTTTTTTGTCTGGGCTGCACCATGTTGGCAGTGTTAGGGAATGTTGCTTAAACCAGGTGTTTCCTACAACCATGATGTGTATTCTTGTCCATTCAATTAATTTACAACCTCTGTCATTCCTCTCCCCCAGTCCATAGTCACCAACAATGTCTGAAGTTCTTCCTTTACCAACTTTGGCATTAAATTCTTCCATGACTATGGTAACTTCATGTGACTTTGTGTGTTTTAGTGTTGTCCCTATGTCATTATAAAATAGCCGTACATCTTCTTTAGAACTTTCAGATGTTGCAGCGTACACTTGTGTAATAGTTATGTTTATTGGTCGTCCTTTCAGTTGGGCTAGCAGGACTCGGTCCGAGATGTTCAAATATCCTACAATTGTCCTTGCTGTTTGTTCGTCAAATATTATTCCTACTCCTCGTTCATGTTTCTCACTTCCTGAATATATTATTGTATATTTATCAGAGTTTATCTTCCCTGTACATGTCCATCTAACTTCACTCATTCCTAATATGTTGATCTTCATCCTTTCCATTTCCTTCATTACATTTTCTAATTATCCAGTTTGGAATAAAATTCTAACATTTCCATGTTGCTATTTTGAACTTGTTAGTTTTGCCACCAGTAACTTGATGGCGATCTGGCCTCACCTGTGGTTCGTGAGTTTCCCTACCGGACGAGGCTTTTCCAAAGGAACATCCATTAACGTTGTTCATGGCAAATATATTACTCTGAATAAGCATAATTGTTCTTGAGAGTTAAACAGTTATTTCCCGTTGCCTTCTGCCGGTTTATGTACGGACTCTCCGCTAGCCTTTAGACTCCCTGTCCTACCCGCAAAGCGGTTTCTTCTTACTTCTTTTATTAAAGATTTATATTCCTCTTTGTTGTTGTCACTTTCCATTTTGTATATGTTTTATTAGTTCTAGTGTGCCTGTAGTAATCCATTCATTCTTTTGTGTTTTCTTTACTGGAACCATATCTTTAGACTGATATCTCTGGCCTGCGCAGCCAATTCATCTGGTGTAATCTCCTGTTCAGCCAACAGTTATCTCGAAACAGTTGTTCATTTCTATACCGTATTGTTCTGGTATTTTTGTAAGATCAAAGTAGAATGCCTTTTTCATCTTTATCTTCATGTCTGCCATTAATAACTCATGGTCTGTGTCACAGTCGTCACCTGAGAGAGCTTTTGCTGTCGTTTATACTTGATCTCCATCTTCTATGCACTAAAATGTAATCTATTTGATCCTTGGTTTTTCCATCAGGTGATGTCCAACAAAAACAAGAAATATATCATACTGCAAGAGTATTTATTAATTCATTTGAATGTGATCGATTAAGTGTTTCTTGGTAGTGTTCGTCCCATCTTTGCTTTTGGTCTTTATTTGATGTTAATAGAGTACCAGTTTTGTTAAATATTTTTGGTCTTTCTTTGGATGCAATAGCACCTGTTAGCCTCTTTTGTATGTTATATATAGCTTTGCTGTCTTTCTGTTTTTTGTTTTTTTTGCTGCCTTCTCTGTTTCCTTCGCCATACTGTCCATGTATTCTCTTTTATCCCTTGTAGCTGAACTTTTTTACTTTATTGTCTAGTTCTTTGTATGTTGCTTATGGTAAATCTTTTCCAAGATCTGTCTTTACGCTGAATATGGGTAATTTGGCTGCTCGTCTTTAATGTATGTATTTCCAAGTGTTATCTGATATCAATGCTTTTCTATTTGTTTTTAGCAGTCCAGCACTTGGTTTTGCTGCTGTGATTATAGCTGTGGTGTAATAATTCCATAATTCATCTATATCTGCCTCCTCTACCTCACTGAGTGCTGCAAACTGTTTGATAAGTTCAAGATTGAAGTTATTGTTAGTATTTTCTTCCTGTAGGCTGTGGCTGCTTATCTGTCTGAGTATTGATTTCTTGTGTTGGCTTTTGAGTTTTAGTCTTATTTTCCCTATACACAGATTGTGATCACTTTTGACATCTGCACCCCTATATGCTCTTACATCTATCAGAGATGTTCTGAATCGCTTTCTGATACAAAAATGATCTATCTGATTTCTGGTTATATTATGTGGAGATATCCATGTTATTTTATGTATCTCTTTGTGTGGAAATAGTGTTCCTACAATTACCTTGCCCTCTGTTAGACATAGTTCAATTAATCTTTCTACATTCTGATTTATTGTATGAATTCCTTCTTTCCCTATTACTTTTTCGACGTCGATGTTATCTTTCCCTACCTTGGCGTTGAAGTCTCTCAGAACAATTAAGATATTCTGTTTAGGCACATTGTTAATGAGTTGTTGTAGTTAGTAATAGAAATCGTCTTTTATTTCATCATCCGCATTGTTCGTGGGTGCATAGCATTGTACGATTGTCATTCATTCATGTCTTATTTTGTACCGTACTCTTACTATACGACTGTTCACTGGTACCCATTCTGTAAGGCTCTCTGCTGCTACATTTAACTTAATTATACCCACTCCTTCTTGGTATTTCCTATCGTCTTTGCCTGAATGAATTATTAACTTACGGTTTTTCGCCGATCTCTTTCCTGCTTCTGGCCATCGCATTTCACTGATGGTCAGTACATCTAGGTGATATCTATCCATTTCTTGGATTACATGAGCAGTTTTTGATGGTGCTGCCAGTGTTTTTACATTCCAGAATCAAGTCTTTGTCACATATTTGGGGCCAATGAATGTATTCTTTCGATCGTTATCTGCGTTCGTCGGAGTTGGTATCCCCGATGCTCGATTGATTACAACTATAAGCAATTTATTACTGGAACTTGAATGACTAAATGAAATTGTGGTATATTTGAGTTCTATTCTCCTGTGTGAAGAAAGTGGAGACACTTGATGAAATCTGTTTATAGAATGTTTTATTCATACTCGTGTATATTTGTTGCATTTTTGGAGCTTTTTCTACAGACTTCCTGATCGAGGGAGGTTTTAAAGTTCTGCTTGACTTAAATTTAAGAGCCATTAAGATGTCATCAGGTCTTTCGTCATTTTATAACACAAACAGAGAATTTAAAATGAATGAACAGAGTACCTTACCTGCTGTTTTTATAAATGCTACACTGAGAGTTGAAATAAAGTCTGAGAGACCTATGATACCTGATGAAGTGTTGGCGTATTTTCTGCTGATAAACTTTTGGGGTCCTGGGCAATGTGTTACAATCTTCGGTCTGATCGTTAATTGTCTGAACATTATTGTTTTTACTAAACAAGGACTCAGAGATTCAGTGAACGTAAGTCTTCTAGGACTGACAATATCTGACATAGGGTCTCTGATGTTCCTTTTCTTCTTGAACTTATGTTGGACTCCGGCAGTGACAGAACTTGACTTGCCGTTTTACCCCAAACAGATCATGTACTTTTTATTCTGGGGTCATATTGTGTTTACTAGGGTCACTACAGGAACCACAGCGTGGATTACACTTGAACGTTGCTTGTGTATTGTTGCACCTTTGAAGATAAAGTCGCTTGTGACTCCACGGAGAACCGTAACTTTCATTTGTGTACTTTACCTTGTCATGACTGCAGCCGTCATGCCTGTGTTTTATTGTACGAGATTTACCTGGATAATTGATCCCACCAGAAACAAATCACTTCTTGGGTATGTCAGGATTGCAAACAGGGCCAACATAGAAAATATCAATTACTTAATGAACAACATCGTACCATCTGTTTTCTTTGTACTTATTGTCATTTCTACAACAATTCTATTCAAAACATTGAGAAGTCAAGCAAAATGGCGGCGTCGGATGGCATCTGTAAGGAAAACTGACAATATTTCCAACAGAGACACAAAGATCGCCAAACTGGTCTCAATTATCTCAATGGTCTTCATCTTTTGTTATGCTCCTGGGGCTGCACTTTTTATCTGGATCGTCTTGAACCCAGAGATAAAAATAGACAAATCGCAGAAAAACGTTTCTTTGGCCATCTTCTCGCTTCTGCTTCTTCTAGAAAGCATCAACGCCAGCGCAAACTTTTTCATCTACATGAAGATGAGTTCAAAGTTCAAATACACCTTCCTACAAATATTTACTCCAAACTGCCTAAAACTAAATATAGAAAAAAAGTGAACAATTTAAACTAAGTATTTTATTTCGTAATGAAACCTTTTCATTTTATTTAATATCTGATGGTGTAGGCACGTTGTTTGAACTTACTAAGATGTAAGCAAAATTTATTTCTACTTATTCTATGCCTTGTGATATGATACTGTTTGTTTTCCATTTTTTTTATTTCACTTTGACCTGATCCATTATGTCTTGTCTTGTTTTTTCTGTCGTGGAGAGAGCTCTCTTCTTCCGTATACCAACATTCAGCATGGGTTATTCCCTAGACACAAAACAATACTCTATAATTAATGATAGTATTCACTAGAAACAAAACAATATTCTATAATTAATGATAGTATTCCCTAGAAACAAAACAATATTCTATAATTAATGATAATTCACTAGAAACAAAACAATATTCTATAATTAATGATAGTATTCCCTAGAAACAAAACAATATTCTATAATTAATGATAGTATTCCCTAGAAACAAAACAATCTCTCTCTCTCTCTGAACCTTCAGTGCCCAGGGCACATGGGGCTTCCGCAAGGGTTTTCCACAAATGCCTGTCCTTCGCCTTTTTTTCTGCTCTTGCCCAGGTGAGCCCTCTATTGCTCAACATCCTTTCTGTTGTTCTTCTCCATGTCTCTTTTGGTCTACCTTTACTTCTGTTCCCCTGTGGTGTCCATCTTAGTGCTATTTTTGGTAGTGAGTTGTCAGTCATTCGGAGCACATGTCCCAACCATCGCCAGCGTCTTTCCTCAATAATTGTTGTCAGTGGTTTCATCTGCATTTCTGCTAATAAGATGTTATTTCTTATGGTGTTTGGCCACAATATTTTTCTAATTCTTCGTAAACATTTAGTCTGGAAAGAATTCAACTTGTTTTCTATGGTTTTGTGATTTTCCAGCATTCACTTCCATAGAGTAGTACATTTAGAACATTACTCTTAAATATCCTGATTTTCATATTTATGCTTAGTTTTTTTTTATTTCCATATAGTCTGCAGCATTGCAAAAGCCTGGTTTGCTCTAGTAAGTCTGCTGTTGATGTCATCTATGTTGTCGTATCTGGTAAAAAAAAACTATCAGACTGCTACAGAAACGGAAGCAAGGGAAAAAACAAATGCAGGTGGAAGGAGAAATGCGTATCAGGAAACTGAGCCCATGAAGGTTGTGGGTGAAAACAAAACAATACTCTATAATTAATGATAGTATTCCCTAGAAACAAAACAATACTCCTCTATAATTTATGATAGTATTCCCCAGAAACAAAGCAATACTCTATAATTAATGATAGTATTCCCTAGAAACAAAACAATACTCCATAATTAATGATAGTATTCCTTAGAAACAAAACAATACTCTATAATTAATGATAGTATTCCTTAGAAACAAAACAATACTCCATAATTAATGATAGTATTCCCTAGAAACAAAACAATAATCTATAATTAATGATAGTATTCCTTAGAAACAAAACAATACTCTAGAATTAATGATAGTATTCCTTAGAAACAAAACAATACTCTATAATTAATGATAGTATTCCTTAGAAACAAAACAATACTGTATAATTAATTATAGTATCCCTTAGAAACAAAACAATACTCCATAATTAATGATAGTATTCCTTAGAAACAAAACAATACTCTATAATTAATAAAAGTAGAAAGAGCAAGTGCTGGAAAATAGACTGAGACAGCCACAAATGCATTTCTTACTAGAAGGAGACCAGAAAGGCTAAGTCTGTATTTTTCTCATCTGCTTTTCGTCTTTTTATCTGTTATGTTCTTTTTTTATGTGACACTTGAAAAGACCTTTGGCGAAATATTGATTATTGTATGTTCTTCATATTGCGTGTGCGCATCTTGCTTTCTTTCATTACTGTTTCCGCCCACTTTCCTCGCCCTTTCTATCTTCTTTGTGAAACTGAATCATGCGCCTCCAACTACTTTCAATCTTTACTAAACCTCCTCTAGTGACAAAAACTGTAACGGGACAGATATGTTCTATACAGATGGATCTGTTCTCCGTCATCAACGGAGGCGTTGGGTATACATCACACGCTCTGGTGGCAGAACAGCCCAGTGTGGCCGCATGAACGTTTAAAAATGTGTGCAGATAACGTAAACTAGTAAATAGCGAGCATCAACTACGGGCAGTGTAGGCACATTCAAGGTTTACAAACTTGTGCTAACGACAGCTTTTGATCGATCAAATTCGAACTCACCTTGGTTCTGTCAGTCACACGGCACAATTGTGTAGCCGTATAGCGTTCGTGGCTGGCGGCACGGATCATGATGGCTAGCGGCACGGATGTTGGTGGCATTACTGTCATCATTCATTCATTTGCATATCCCTTGCGGAACTTTGCCTCCCAAACAGCACTCCTGTAGGCCTCTCGGTTGTGAGCAAGATGGTCTGCCGCTGCTGCATCCATTTGCAGATCGTCAACGATGTCTTGCAGGCATTTTCGTTTTGGTCTTCCTCTCTTTATTTTTCCCATTATGTACCCTTCCAATACAATCTTCTCTAAATTATCATGATGTTTAATGTGTCCAAAATATTTAAGTTTTCTCTCTTTAATCCTCTTTACTAGCCAGCCTTCTTCAAAATTAAGCTCGTGTAGTATGATATATTTGTTCTTTTCTGTGTCCATGATATGATGAACTCCTATGTAGCATTTACATTCAAAGGCATTTATGTGTTTCTCATCTGTTTTGTTAAGTGTCCAGGTCTCACAGGCATATGTTGCGGTGGGAAAGATGCATGTCCTTAAAAATCTTATTTTTGTGGTTCTGTCTGCTCTTCTCCACATATTCTTTAGTTGTTTTACTTTCTGAAGAGCGATAGATGTCCTCCTTTTAATTTCCCTCATTGTATCTCCATTATTAGTTAGTAGTGATCCAAGATATTAAAAACTCTCCACTTCTTCCAGTTTTTCCTCACTGATACATATTTCAGCTGCCTTGTTTGTTTTGTCAGTTGTCATCAATTTAGTTTTCTTTGCATTAATATAGAGGTTTTGTTCTTCGCTGTTCTTACGGACTGACATAATTAGTTTGTGCATTCCTTTTTGTGTTGTGGACAATAATGCTGTGTCATCAGCATATCTTATCTCTGGTATTTCATAACCTCCAATTGTTATGGCATCGTAATATTCTTTGTCTACATCTTCTCTAACATTCCTCATTATAATTTCGGTATACAAGTTAAATAAGTAGGGTGACAATATGCACCCCTTGTTTTATGTCAAACCAAGTTGCTGTTTCAACATTTATTCTTATTGCTGCTTGTTGGTCTAGATACAGCAATGATGTTAATTGTATCAAATGTGTTGGAAATACCATTTTTCCATTATTTCCCAAAGTTTTGGTGTTGTACACAATCAAATGCCTTTGAGTAGTCTAGAAAGGATAAATATAGATTCACATTAAACTGTCGTCATGGTGCAATTTATAAGTCTTTATTTTTCTTACAAGAATATCGTGGTCAGTCATATCAAGTGCCTTTTTAAAGATGGCACCACATAGTCTGTCGTCATTTATGTTTACTAACCAGTTTTCTGTCATTTTGGTAGTAGAGCTGTGTGGCAGGAATGACTGAGTATAAAACCTGACTGACTGTCTATGAATAAATTGTTCTCTTGCATGTGTCGTAGAGTTATTTTGTGTATGTGTTTTTCGAGTGTTTTTTTTTATAATGACGATAATGTGGATATTGGTCTATAGTTGCTAAGATTGTCGGACGAGCCAGATTTAAAGCGAGGATACACCTTAACAGTTTTAAAAGCCTCAGGGAAATAACATTTTGCAATGCACTGATTGTAGATATATGTTAGTGTATGTGAAATGACAGGTGCAGCATAACGTAAGATCTTATTACTAATATCATCAAGCCCAGCTGTATTGTTGTTTTTTAAGGTTAAGAGATAACTGTGAACTTCACTGACTGTTAAAAGAATGGAATGTGAGAGGAATGGAGGCGAACTTTATCTGCAGCAGTGAGCCTTAATGGCTCAGAAAACTGAAGAAGAAGAATAAGAAGATGTATATGTATGTGGCATTATCAATAGTGTAATGTAATAATACTTATGACATGTTAATGTTCAACATAAAACAGAAAACCTGGACTGGCATTTGTCTACAACTCTGAAGACGGTTCACATGACTTCACCTATGAAATTTACATTACCGCACACAAACTATGTATGAAACATACATCAGTTTTACACAACACGAGGGAAGCACAGGTAGAGCTAATCGCATCAAACAGTGTTACGAAATATGTCAAAATATATGTAGAAACTTCACAATATACTCCAAGACGATAACGACCAGACACTCCGTCACAACCTGGCTGTACCTCGAAGAAATAAGCCAGCTAAACACAGTCACACACTAACCACAACCAAAACAACACACTGCTGATGGATCGCTACAGCTGATGGATCTTGCGCCTCCATCAAGACGGCAATTCACATGAAAGTGAAGACTGACATCGCAAGAGTTGAGCAGTATTCCCGATGTTTGAGAGGAGTCATTGATCAACACTGAACTGGCACACTTAGTCGCTGTACGCTGAGGGATATATTGAGGAGGAGATGGGGGCACTTGAGGACGTGTCCGAAGTGCACTAATGATGATACATAACATAACATAACATAACATCTATGACATCTCCAAATACACGCAGAAAAAAAAAGAAAAAGAACATCTGTTACGTCATTATTCCTTTATTATTGTTTTCATTTATTTCATCAATTACTTTTATTACAAATTTGAAATTTTGTATTATTCATCTTTATATTACATTAAATTCATCAAGTTGTGCAAAACCTATACAGCAATAATAAGTTTAAATCCAGACAAATATTAGATAATCATAATCACTGGTCACAAATTCTAATTGTATGCCCCTTAATCACTCGTCACATATTCTGGTTGTGTATTATGTCCCTTATCATCATAACGTACATTCACGTCTATAAGAAGCAAGCATGAATAGTGAGAATGAACTTCTTGAAACGAATCTCTCAGACTTAATATTTCTAGGATTCGCATGACCATGACCAGAGAAGAAATTCTGCTGAAGTTTATTCTTTATTAATCAACCTCTGATACAAGTGAAGAATGTCAAATGCCAAGGAGGCGGCAAACCATAAACTGTCTAAAATTTTATTTCGAGTTTGGGAACAGAGGGTTCTCATGTCAGAGAGGTAACAAACAGTACCTTCAGCTGGAAAACAAACATTTAAATGATACAAATAGAACACTGCATAATACGATCTGCGCTCTAAATCTCTGCTCTCAGTGCAAAAAATGGACATTAACAGTTAAAAGCAAGAACGCCAATAACTAAGATAGAAATGAAGTAATCGAGAGCATGCAGATTATATGTGTGTGAGACTGATAACTTACATGATAGAAGAAGAAGAAGAAGAAGAAAATCAGAAATGATGTCACAAAGAGAAAAGCAGCAGTGATAGCAGCTTCCATCTACATTCACAAACATTAAACCAGATGATTTGGTGACGTTATACAAATTCAAGACGAAGAGCCCTGACCCTTGAAATAAACAGAAATCAAAGGAAGAGGCTGACGACGAAGGAGATGAACGGATGGAGTAATTCAGATTTTGAGCATCTCATTACATGAAGCAGCCGCTTAAATGCTTTCAAGAAGTTTGATAGTCTCACTGCAGGGAAGATGAAGGAGAAGACAAGACATTATAACTAAACTTCATTCCTAAACTTATTTGAATAAGATGTAGCATTTGTTTATTAATAATTAATTTTTCAGGGTTTATTTCCCCTACTGTTAGATGTAAAAAGTTAATTACAATGGTTATTTTTATAATTACAGTTACTGGGTAAAATGCTCCACAGCTGATGAAGCTAGTTGAGGTCTCAAGACCCGCATATTCACAAATAGTGACTATTAGTCTTGGGGGGGGGGGGGGGGGTCGGGGGCACGGGAAATGTCAAAAAAAGTTTGAAGGATGACTTTCGCTGTATGAAAGTATTATTTTTCAGAGTGGGTGTCTAAAAACGCTTGGCATCTCATGCGGCATGACTCTTTAGAGAGCAGTGTTTTCATATTCCGTCATGGAGTGATGACTGGATCAAAAGAGTGACAAAATATTTCCAAGATTCTTTTGTGCGAGTGCTAAAACCGTTGCCCTTTGTCATCGTCTGACACAATGTGGTTAATTTTTCCTTGTCTTTTTGTTTTCTGCCGCCAGTTTGAATGGTTAGAAGTCGGAAAATATCATGACCTGCAACCATCAAGATTTCTTCTTCATGGTTAAAGTTGATGTTTGAACTCGTCAAGATGTCCTGGTTCTTTGCGTGTCTTCCTGATGCTGCTCATCCAACCTCGGTGTTCTGTCTTGAGTCTGTCAAAAAGGAGATTTTGTTGTCCATCAAGATGTGACATTCGTCTACTCAACTGTGTGCCTCATCTTGACACACTTCATAAACATATGAGTTGTTACAGTCCATAATAAATGAATCTTTTTTGTTGTTTGTTTCTGTAAAAAAAAAACGAAAATTGACCTTAGAAATCTACTAAAGACAATTTAAAAATCCTCTATTATTTCAAACATCCAACACTTTTTTTCAAATATCCATCATGCCCCAACCCGAGATTAAATTACGAAGTTACGTACAGAAAACATAGTGAAATTATTAAAATGCTTGAAGACATCAATATAGACGGCAAAGACTTGAGGATTGTGAAACATCTATACTGGCAGCAAGAAGCAGCAGTTCGAGTTGAAAATGGAATTGGAAAATATCAACCTATAAAACAAGGGGTGCGACAAGGATGTGTACTATCTCCAGACCTTTTTTCTCTGTACAGCGAGAATATTCTAAGAACAATCATCACAGAACCAGGCATAAAAATTGGAGGATACAATATTAACACCCTTCGGTATGCTGACGACACAGTACTGATAGCTGAGAACCAACAAGACCTGCAAAATCTCTTGGATAAAGTCGCCAAAGAAAGTGAACAGAAAGGCCTTACTTTGAACATCAAAAAGACTTAGTCTATGGTTATATCTAAGAAACAGAATCCACCAGCATGCAGTATTAAATTAAACGGAACCATTCTAAAGCAGGTGCAGAAATTCAAATACCTTGAAGCAGTAATAACTTCAGATGGGAAATGCAGAACAGAAATTAGGAACAGTATAGGTCAAGCAAAGACTGCATTTCAGAGAATGAGAAACATATTAGCTAACACATCTTTATCAATGAATGTTAGAAAACGAGTCCTAAAATGCTATATTGAATCTTTCTTGTTATATGGAAGTGAATCATGGACAATAGGCAAGTCTGCACAAAAATAATTGGAAGCAGCAGAAATGTGGTTTATTAGAAGAATGTTGCGAATCCCCTGGACAGCAAAAATAACTAATGAAGAATGTATGAGAAGAGCTGGAGAGACAAAAAACCTTGTCAGAAAGATAAGAGAGAGACAATGTACTTTCATAGGGCATGCAATGAGAAGAGGGGGCATTGAAAATATTATAACAACAGGAAAAATAGAAGGAAGAAGATCAAGAGGAAGACCAAGAGAAATGATACTGGACAGTCTGACGGGATGGTGTGAGAGGAGATCACCAACTGAACTGATGGCCTGCATGAAGGATCGGGTACTCTGGAGAAGCATAATAGCCAACGCCAGTCGGCACGGCACCTGATGATGATGATGATGTACAGAAAATCCTGATTTTCTTGTCCTTTACTGGCTTTGATGAGTTTTCTAATAGTTGTGGTTATGAGAAAACATAACTTTTCTTTGCTTTCATAAAGATTTAAAAACACACACACACACACACACACACACACACACACACACACACACACACACACACACACACACACACACACACACACACACACACACACACACACACACACACACACAGACAGACAGACAGACAGACAGACAGACAGACAGACAGACAGACAGACAGACAGACAGACAGACAGACAGACAGACAGACACACAGACAGAGAGGAATAAAGGAAATCGAGACCGAAAAAAAAATTTGTTGAGAATAAATTATGATTCCATGAAGCCTGCAGTACACCAGTGTCAAAAACGTTTAAACATTTTGTGGTTATCTGTGGATTTTCCTACAATATATGCAAATAAAAGTGTAAAAACACTTTATTTCAAAATGCACTTTTAAAAAATAACCACAACATTTTTCTTAAAGCAAAAAAAGAGAAAAAAGTCTTCTTTTATTTTCCTCTCTCAGTTTACTCTACCTTCAACGTCTCTTCTCCACAAATAAATTAGATTTTCTATTCTTAATTTGTGACTTTACCTCTATTTGTGCCCATTAGGTAGCAAAGTGAGTAATGAATATGATAAAAACAGAATTTATCTTCATACAGATGCGTTGCTTTCGTTTTTATTGTTCTAAATTTTCCTGGAAATAGTTTTGTCGATAAATGTCACATTATTTGAAGCCACTAATTCCCTTGTTTATGTCTCGAACCCGCAAGCGTTATCAGTCATTTTTCATTATCAGTGGTCGTTGGCGAGTCATTACATTTCAATTCAAGCTACCAATTGCTGGTGATTTTCACAAATATTTTTCACAGGTTTGGTGTATTCATTATTGAATAGTAATATTTCCTCTCTAAAACGGAAAGGAGGATAGTATGAGAGATGGGAAAGTAATAATACTTGTAGCTCATTCACAGTGCAGTACAGTAACTACATTACAAGGTATTAACCGTGATACTAGCTACCAAGAGTGTTTTAACTTCGCAGTTACAGACAGATATAGAAACAATTCACAAGAGAAATGGAGAGAATGTGTGAAAAAGAGCGCGTCAGTGAAAGATAAAAAGATTTCATGGTTTCTTACTACGACATGGTGGAGTACGCACATAAGAGATTAAAGATAAGGTTAAAATATTCAGATCTCAGAGAGATTTCTTAACCACAAAACAATGTAACCTCGCGATAATTCTTCACGATAATGATGATGATGACGAATAAGAAAAATTATAATGGATAGAAATATGGAAATTTTAATTTACTGAAGAATAATAAGTGGACTTTGATGTACATTGGAGAAAATATCTGAGACGCAAAGTAGAGATTGAGATCAAGTGAGTCGAATTAAACAACAGTTTAAATTACATTATATCAGAATTATGGTGTACTAATAAACCTAAAGTAAGCAGATGAAAGACAAAATTATCATACAAGAAACTCTCGTTTATACGACAGCTAATCCAGGTCACTCCCGTGAACTGAATATCACCAAAACGAAATCGCTACCTGTTGTTTTACTTTCACATGCGTATAACAGTCTAAAAAACATAATCAGACTGTTATTTATTAAGTGCGTAATAGCCCTAATAGCAAAAAGCGAAAAAGAACGACAAGAATTGTTGAACATAGTAGTAAAAGAAAGTGAAAACAGGGGCCTTACCGTAAATAAGAAGAAGATAGAAGGTCATCCCAAAGAAGAAAGTGATTCCTGGATGTAAAATAACAGTACACGGCACAGGTGGACAAGTTTAGATATATGGGGACAGTGCTGAGATTAGAAGTAAGATGCCCTAACTGATATAAGGAGCAGAATAATGCAGGCCAAAATGATGTTTCAGAAAATGAAGAACATTCTGTGTAATATATCACTGTCATTGTATGGCAGAATAGCCACTAGTGTAAGGGTCATAATCAAGTAAACTGTGAATACCTGCAGTACTCTCTCAGATATTTTCTCCCTGCTTATGCACGTAGTTAACTCCTATAGCTACCTCATATACTACTACTACTACTACTACTACTACTACTACTACTACTACTACTACTACTACTACTCTCTTTTTCTCTCTCGATCTTGCAGGATTCAACTCCCTTCCTACAACTCCTTCAACTAAGTCGTCTATGTTGTGAGGAGCATGACTTGTAGAAAATATAAAAGGCCCACCGGAAGCACGAATTCTTCGGACAACGAGGTTATCCGGAGAATGTCCTCACGTGCATCACAAAACATCATCAGCCACATTACCCACCGGAAAGCTTTCTCTTCCAAATCTTCCTGGCATTCCAGTTACGTCATTTTCCTCTCCTGCAGTCTGAAACTGGTACATGCGCAATTTGTTCTGAGCCCACTCTGATGACGTACAGACGGGACAAGAACTTCACTTATCAGAAGTCACACATCTCAGTTCGGTCGACAAGTCTTTTTCCGGCACAAGACGATGCGGTTGTCGCAGGTTCAACACCTGTTTTTTTTTTATTGTTGAAATTGGCCAGGTACCATTTCCAAAATTCACGACATCCATTCACAGGATAAAGCCAATATTGGATTGTTGTCTTTCGTAGCCATTTAATTTTTCTTGATTATTATTCCTGACTTTTCTTCATTCGTTCCTGTCTCTGCTTTTGTTTTTCTTCATAAAACTCCACAACACAACCTCTAAATCTACTCAAGCAGATCTCAGTATATTTCCCTCTTCATTGTGGTTTCTCTGGACATTTAATGTTCTGGGATTTAGCCTTTACACTTCCAGGCGAACGTGAACAGAATTTTTCTGGCCAACGGAGTCGCCAGGAAGAATGTCGCCGCTCCGTGCTGGCTGGCTTTGTCTCACGCTGGAAGCAATGTAAAAAGGTAAAAGTAATGTAAAAAGGTAAAAGTAATGTAAAAAAGTAAAAGTAATGTAAAAAAGCTAAAATCCCCATTTCCATGCCATTTAGACAGACTAGGGAATACGGTGTTAGGCCTGTATTTTCCATGACCTTCGGCAAGTGACGGTGTAATCAGGTCAGTATCACTCCTGCCCGCTTTATCTTCCCAGACTTCTCTGGTACCCATTTTTAGAGGCTCTGTGGAGTCCGGTAAGTAATGTACCCAGATTCATCTCTAGTACCTAAACGTCATGGAATGTTATGTTCTTCAGAGTGGTAATATAAATGTACGAATATTTTGATCCAGTAAAAAAACTAACTTCAGCATTCAGATTCGGAAACAGTTTTGTCAGTACTAAAATACTGGTTCATGCTTTTAATGTTTATCTTCATTAATTCTCTGCACAAATATTAACTGTCCATCAAAACATCAGAACTACGTTTATATCGATTAATCTGATCTAAACCATCTTCTTGAAAATCATGCAGTATGTCCTAACTATATACACACACATATAAATGGACGAGTGTGTATGTGTGTATGGATGTATGTTTCAGCATAACTCTGGAACGCATGGGGCAATTTCAACCAAACTTGGTACACATATGACTTACAATCTGGAAAAAAATACTGTGTGTGGGGGGGTGTAGGACACCTCTACAACCCTTATGGGTCGCGGGTAACAAGTAAAAATAATTGAAAAAGAGCGATAGTAAAACTAGCCCTGTGATGAAAGGGATGTAACTCCCGTTACATTTATGCGCAATGCCTGCCTCGGGTTGTGGGCCATGCCGAATAGTGTTGAAATTAGTATAAGTGTATAGAACTCTCTGGAAAGTTTTAGACATCATTATGCCCCGGTCTTGAACTCATGATGTTCGAGAAAATGCCAGCGCCCACCCGAATCTTAGATGGTAAGCTAACTCGGCAAGTATTCCAGTTTATCATCTTTCAGGGAATGTGACAGTTTCATTTCGCTCTTTTAGTTGATTGTATAAGTGTTTTCTACTTTATATGACGGCGATAGTGTGCATTTTTGGATTCAAGTTCAGTAACACTTTTTTTTATTTCTGCGGATGTAAGTACTTCATAATTTTAAATTTTAACTTTCCTTTTTTTTCTTATGATTATATTAGCTTTTTATTGTATTTTGTAGCAGATTTCATTGTTCAGTGAGAGTGTGCCTTTTACTTTTCCCTGCTCTTGCGCATTTTATATGTGGAACAGAAGATTGTTGTTAGTTTCAGATAGATTTAAATATTGTGATAGATCAATGATTGAATGTTTTTAGCGTCTTTATAACATAGTAATGATGATGCCATAAATGTAGGGCGTATGAGTGTAAAAATACCTTAGGAGTTATGACATAACTATTAGTTACATATTCCTCTAACATACATAGGCACATAGGCAATAGGGACTAAGTCAAGCAACTAAGAAATACCATAGAGTGGTGCAAGCGAACATGCTAGAGTGAAGCCTATTGGCAACATGTGCATCTTACTCGACACATATTTCGAGGTGATGAAATGAAACGACTATCTTAACAGGAAAGGGAGAGGGTGAAGCAGTTTTTATCCCACGGATACCACTCATTCCGACGGATCTCACTTTTAACTTTAAGAGACTGCAATTTCCAGTGAGACTTGCGTTCTCGATCACAATCAACAGGTCACATGGATAGTCTACACATTATAGAGTAAAGTCTTTTACAAATTCACTATAATATTAATTTAACTCACAACTTGATTATATACAACAGTTTTAGTTTCACCTCCAGGAGGAAGAATAAATAATTTCTTGACTGAACCCACCCTTGATCAAGCAACATAAATTTGTCCGTGGGAGAAACATGGCCATCTCAAATCCACTCTTCAGTATTAATAATTAATAAATTCACGAGCAACGCCGGGTAACCAGTTAGTATTAGAAATATAATACACTCTTACACCTCTCTGTGCAGCAAGCAACATTATAATTTATCTCTAAGAAATAAATCATTTATTGTTCTCTTGTGATATAGATGAAAACTGACTACGTGATCTGCTAAAGACAATAAGAAAGCTAACAAGAAATCCACAAGGATTCCAAACGCTAAACACTTTTTTCAAATGTCCATAGCGCTTCAAAAGGTTGAATTATAAAATACGTAGAAAAAACATAAAACATACAGCTTTATTTAAAATAAGATCTTTCTTACTGTTTCTTTTATGAGTTTCCGTATAACAAGTTGTGATTTTTAAGAGAACTTAAACTTTTTTTTCTTTTACATAAAATTTTTAAATAGAAAAGAAAGATAGAGGAAACAATAAGTCTCCAATAAAAAAAATACTAAGTGGCAAATAATTGTGACTCACTGGTGGGTCCAGTACTCCAGTAACAAGAAAGTTTAAACATGATTAACATTTGTGTGGTTAGCTATGACTTTGCCTAAATTATAAGCAAAGAAAAAGATGTAATAACACTTCATTTCAAAATCTGCTATGTAAAAATAGTCACGAAATTTTGCTGCAAGAAACTTTTTTTTCCCTCTTACAGACCATTTTGCTTTCTCTACCAAAGAAATGACATCAAGACAATCGTGTTTGTGACTTAAGTATACAACTATGTGTATTTGTATTTCCATATCCATCATCATCATCATCATCATCATCATGTGCCGTGCCGACTGGGGTTGGCTATTATGCTTCTCCAGGGTACACGATCCTTCATGCAGGCCATCAGTTCAGTTGGTGATCTCCTCTCACACCATCCCGTCAGACTGTCCAGTATCATTTCTCTTGGTCTTCCTCTTGATCTTCTTCCTTCTGTTTTCCTGTTGTTATAATATTTTCAATGCCCCCTCTTCTCATTGCATGTCCTATGAAAGTACATTGTCTCTCTCTTATCTTTCTGACAAAGTTTTTTGTCTCTCCAGCTCTTCTCATACATTCTTCATTAGTTATTTTTGCTGTCCAGGGGATTCGCAACATTCTTCTAATAAACCACATTTCTGCTGCTTCCAATTATTTTTGTGCAGACTTGCCTATTGTCCATGATTCACTTCCATATAACAAGATAGATTCAATATAGCATTTTAGGACTCGTTTTCTAACATTCATTGATAAAGATGTGTTAGCTAATATGTTTCTCATTCTCTGAAATGCAGTCTTTGCTTGGCCTATTCTGTTCCTAATTTCTGTTCTGCATTTCCCATCTGAAGTTATTACTGCTACAAGGTATTTGAATTTCTGCACCTGCATTAGAATAATTCCATTTAATTTTATACGGCATGCTGGTGGATTCTGTTTCTTAGATATAACCATAGTCTCTGTCTTTTTGATGTTCAAAGCAAGGCTTTTCTGTTCACTTTCTTTAGCGACTTTATCCAAGAGATTTTGCTTGTCTTGTTGGTTCTCAGCTATCAGTACTGTGTCGTCAGCATACCAAAGGTTGTTAATATTGCATCCTCCAATTTTTATGCCTAGTTCTGTGATGATCGTTCTTAGAATATTCTCGCTGTACAGAGAAAAAAGGTCTGGAGATAGTACACATCATTGTCACACCCTTTGTTTTATAGCTTGATATTTTCCAGTTCTATTTTCAACTCGAATTGCTGCTTCTTGCTGCCAGTATAGATGTTTTACAATCCTCAGGTCTTTGCCGTCTATAATGATGTCTTCAAGCATTTTAATAATTTCATTATGTTTCACCTTGTCGAATGCCTTGGTGTAATCAATGAAGTATAAGTAGAGATCTTTCTGTACTTCTAAAGCTCTTTCTGTTAGTGTTCGTAAAGCATAAATGGCATTGTGTGTCCCTTTCCTTCAACAAATTCAAACTGTTCATCAGCTATTTCCATCTTATTCCTTGTTCTTTTCATAATGATTCTCAGAAGTAGTTTCGTTATGTGACATGAGAGGCTGATAGTCCGGTGGTCATCACATTCCTTTGCACCTGCTTCATATACATCTGCGTCTTTAACACACAAAAAAACATGTCAGTTTCGGACGTTCCTATATATTCAGCTAAATGGAACTAAACACTTCTGCTATCTATAGTTTCTCTGTATGCCTTTCTTCCTCTTCTAATGTATATGTGATATGTGCTGCAGCTGATTAAATTTCTGACATCTTAGAATGTGGTTTGCACATGGGAGGCAATCTATTAGTTTCCAATAAATTGTTTCTAGCACTCTGAAGATTACAAATTCTGCCTTATATAACATTTAAGTCTCGAAGTCTGCAGCTGTAAATTCTCTTACATTCTCTGCCTGAGGAAAACGCCTGCACTAATCCAAGTTACAGGTGTAACATGAACACTGACAACGGAATCTGGCAAAACTATCAATGAGTTATCAACTGAGTAAGGGAGAGCTGAAAACATTTGAGAAGCTGAGTATGTGTTCGCTTTCTTGTACTCACCCTCTTATATCTTTCCTACATAGAAACCTCCACTCCTACTGTGTTGAATTTCACATGGAAAATTCCATGAAGCTCAGATTCAAACTTTATCACAAAGTTTCCAAAACATTCAGCTTGGGTGACCCCTAAAGAATCAACAGTTATATCATTAAGCGAATGATTACCCTATCCAGTAATTTCAGAAACCATATTTAAAACCTCTCATTAGACCACTGAACTGACGTGTTATTGTCAGCTTCTGGTTGTTCCTACCTAAAACAAATCTAGACCTTCCCAAGTAATGTTGTAAAGAACTTATAATGTTACTGTTAACCAATTGGCTTAAAGTCATTCTGCCAGGTCATATCAAAACTTTAGTATACTAGGAAAACAGATTTTCATACAAAAATCTCTAATCTAACAACGTGCAGTCATGATTAAAATATAGAATGAATTTACCTCTCAAATAAACATTAATTAATTTTCATTCACAAAATATCAACATACAATATACATAAGCCAAAATACAGGAACACATTTTATAATATCAGTTTTGTTTTGTTTTGTCTTGTCTTTCTTGCCTTGTCTTTCTTGTGTCTTTCTTATCTCGTATTGTCTTTCTTATCTTGTCTTATCTTTCTTGTCTTGTATTGCTTTTTGTCTTGCATTGTTTTTCTTGTCTTGTTTTGTCTTTCTTGTCTTGTCATTTTTGTTTTGTATTGTCTTTCTTGTCTTGTCTTGTCTTTCTTGTCTTGTCTTGTCGTGTCTTTCTTGTCTTATCTTATTTGTATTGTATTGTCTTTCTTGTCTTGTCTTTTTGTCTTGCATTTATTGTCTTGTCTTGTCTTTCTTGTCTTGTCTTTCTTGTCTTGTCTTTCGTGTCTTGTATTGTCTTTCTTTTCTTGTCTTTCTTGTCTTGTCTTTCTTGTCTTGTCGTTCTTGTCTTGTCTTTCTTGTCTTGTATTGTCTTTCTTGTCTTGTCTTTCTTGTCTTGTCTTTCTTGTCTTGTATTGTCTTTCTTGTCTTGTCTTTCTTGTCTTGTCTTTCTTGTCTTGTATTGTCTTTCTTGTCTTGTCTTTCTTGTCTTGTCTTGTCTTTCTTGTCTTGTCTTTCTTGTCTTGTCTTCTGTCTCTCTAGAACTGCGAGTTGGTGTTCTTTCCAGCCAGTGCTGTGAAGATGTTGAGGTACATCATCGTATGGCAGTATTTTATCAGTCCCGGGTTGCAGCAAACAGGCAGGAGGTGTGTAATTCTTCTTTAACAGACTCCACCACCATAGGGACTGTGGCGATCCCTGCCCCGTTAGCCTGGCTAGGCCTGTTAATGGGGGGGGGGGGGTAAGAACGGAGAGGTGGGATAGGGTCTTGGTCAGCTTTGGTTGGCTAACCCTGACACTACCATGTCAGCTATGGCTGGCTAACCCTGACACTACCATGTCAGCTATGGTTGGCTAACCCTGACACTAGCATGTCAGCTATGGTTCGCTAACCCTGATACTAGCATGTCAGCTATGATTCGCTAACCCTAACGCTAGCGTGTCAGCTAATGATCACTGATTGCCTAATCGGACAGCGCCTTTTAAAAAATCCACCCATTTTCTATCAAAACATTATACAACTAGTAGTAGAATCTATGGTCTTCTTAAAACAAGCGACATGTGATTATGATCATGATTACTTAGAACTTTGCTCAGACATAGTTCCCAACTCTCGTGTGAAAGTTGCAATGACTAGTTTCGTTTTACCATCACAATGCTAGCCAGAGCCTGAATTCTTGGCAGACTCTGTCACACATTAACCACATTACTATGACAACAGACGCCCAGAGCTGGAAAATTTGCAAATACAAACAATAAATCAGAGAAAAAGGAGAGAGAAAGAAAGAGAAAAATAGAGAATAAATCGATACTGTGTCGATGTGAAATGTGAACGTCTGAGCTGAAAGTATTTTGATCTGCGAGGGATCTATTCATTAAAAAAAAAACTTCGCAGCACCAGGGTAAATCCTTCATGGCGATGATAATTGCAATGAAGAATAAGAAAAAAATTATAATGGGAAGAAATACGGAAATTTGTATTTACAAGGAGAAGATAATTAAACATGCAAGGGCTTTGGAGAAAATATTTGAGACACAAAGCAGGACAAATCAAGAGCAAGCACTCTGTGTTAACAAAGTCACTACCCTAAAAGAGGCAAAAAAAAATCTTATGGTACACGCGACACTAAATGCAGTTTACAGAAGAAAGACTTAGTGTCATCAGGAAAACCGCACTAATATGACAGATCAGGTTGCAGATCAAACGTACAGTAAATCACAATCATTATTTTTCACTTATCAGTGCATAAATTTTCTTAAAACAGAATTAAATGATCATTCATTAAATGTCCAATGGGCAAAGGCCTAAAAGACGATGTAAAAGCTAAATCAATAAATAAAAACAAATGTGGGAGTATTGCATGCTCATGCTACCACCGAAAACTCGTTTATGAGTTAGGTCAGCTTCGAAAATTATAAAGCGCCCGCCATATCATTTCTGATAGTAAGACCTCAAATACTAGCAAGTTTTATAAAGCATCATATCATCTCTGATAGTAAGACCTCAAATACTAGCAAGTTTTATAAAGCATCATATCATCTCTGATAGTAAGACCTCAAATACTAGCAAGTTTTATAAAGCGCCACATCATTTCTGATGGTTAAACCTCAAATACTAGCAAGTTTTGGTCATTTTCAGCAGAACAAGGAGAACCTTATTTTGTATCTTTACATTTTTAGCAAAGTCAGTCTCTTCACACCGTTACCAGCACTAAGTTCATACTACAGCTTTTTCTCTGCTATTTGAATTATAGGGTGCTTACTATACTACGAGGGGTGATTGAAAAGTTCTCGGCATAATGTATAACGGACTATTTGTGGACAACTTTTTTGGGTTATTTCTCAACATAGTTCATTTGCACGTTTATGTAGTCCAGCGATCCTGGAGCATACGGATCCCTTCTTTGTAAAAGTCGGCATCTTGTGCCAGTAGGAAGTGGTATAAAGTATGAACGACGTCATTTTTGAGTTTGGTAAAGAGGTAATAGTCCGAAGGGGCCAGTCTGGCGAATAAGGAGGATATTCAAGAAGCTGGAAGCCGCATTCATGAACGGCAGCCATACCCACCACCGACTTGTGAACTGGAGCATTGTCTTGATTAAAGATGACTCCTTTCGTCAATTTCCCTCGACGCTTTTCCTTCATTTTGACCCACAGTTGCTTCACAAGATTGGCATAATAGGCCCCGATGACCGTTCTGTCTTTTGAAGATAGTCTACCAATAGCACACCTTCTGAATCCCAAAACATGGAAGCCATCACTTTGCCTGTAGACAGAACCATCCTTGCTTTTTTTTGGAGGTGGGGATCCATGATGTTTCCACTGCTTTGGCTGATCTTTGGTTTCTGGTTGAAAATGATGAATCCAAGTCTCATCCATAGTCACACATTGCTGAAGAAACTTTTCAGGATGTGCAGAAAAATGGTCAAGATTGTCTCTTGACAAGTTGAGACGCTGTCGTATGTAATCAGCTCCAAGAAGTTTCGGGACTCATCGAGCAGAAACCTTTGTCATTTGAAGATCATTGTGAATAATGGCATGAACACGTTCCTGTGAGATGCCCAAATTAGTAGCAATGTACCGCTCAGTTAGTCACCAATCATCCATTATCATGTCATGGATTCTGCCGGTGTTTCATCGGTGATTACCGTTCTTCGTCTTCATGGACAGGAATCATCTTCTATACTCTCCCTTCCATGTTTGAATTGAGCTGCTCATTTCTTCACTGTGCTGTAAGAAGGGGCACTCTCCCGCAGAGTCTCAATCATATCATCATGGGTCTCCTTCGATGATAAGCCCATGATGCAGAGGTAGCGAATGACTGCTCGATGAGAAATGTTATCTATTTTCTCAATTTCTGCCACCCCTTACCACTTCAGTAGCCTGTAAAAAAATTGGTTGCAGTTATTTCTTGAAACGTGGTGTTTAATCTTACATTAACTTGATCTATAAATGCACCTAATATCAACTGTGTGTTTTATGTATTTGTACCTTATGCCGAGAACTTATCAATCACTCTTCATAACTCATCTGACTAAATGGAAGACATCAAAGTTGTCGTATCATGACGATCTGTTCCCTTGCGTGAGTAGATGAATCCATTTGAAACAAATTAGTAGTTGTATCATATTACATTAAAATATTAAGAAAAATATTTTAGACACATTAAACATCATGATAATCTAGAGAATATCGTCTTGAAAGGGATCATAATGGCAAAAAGTAAAAGAGTAGGACCAAGGCGAAGGTGGCTGCAAGACATCGTTGATAATCTGTAAATGGATGCACCAGCAGCAGGGCATCTTGCTTACAACCGAAAGGCCTACAGGAGAGCTGTTAGAGAGGCAAAGTTTCGCAAGGGACATGCAAATGACTGACTGGTTGATCACATTTCATTTACACGGTGATACATTCCATACGTTTTTGGCTTTTTTTCATTCTAATTACACTTAGGGTTACCTGAACGAAAGATATTTGAAGATCTATTTGACTTGATACTAGAGACCATTAAGATGAAGTCACGTCTTTCTCCAGTTTATAAAACAAACATAGACTTTCAAATGAACGAACAGAATACCTTACCTGCTGAATTTATAAACAATTCAATGAGAGCTGAAACAAATTTCGAGAGACCTATGATTTCTGATGAAGTACTGGCTTATTTTCTACTAATAAACATTTGGGGTCCCGGGCAGTGTGTTACAATCTTCGGTCTGATCGTTAATTGTGTGAACATTATTGTTTTTACTAAACAAGGGCTCAGAGATTCAGTGAACGTAAGTCTTCTAGGACTGACAATATCTGACATAGGGTCTCTGATGTTCCTTTTCTTCTTGAACTTATGTTGGACTCCGGCAGTGACAGAACTTGACTTGCCGTTTTACCCAAAACAGATCATGTACTTTTTATTCTGGGGTCATGTTGTGTTTACTAGGGTCACTACAGGAACCACAGCGTGGATTATACGTGAACATTGTCTGTGTATTGTTGCACCTTTGAAGATAAAGTCGATTGTGACTCCACGGAGAACCGTAACTTTCATTTGTGTACTTTACCTTGTCATGATTGCAGCCGTCATGCCTGTTTTCTATTGTACGAGATTTACCTGGATATTTGATTCTGCCAAAAACAGATCACTTCTTGGATTTGTCAGGATTCCAAACAGGGCCAACATAGAAAATATCAATTACTTAATGAACAATATCCTACCTTCTGTTTTCTTTGTACTTATCGTTATTTATACTTCAATTCTTTTGAAAACTTTGCGAAAACAAGCAAAATGGAGGCAGTGGACGACATCTGTGAAGAAAACTGACGGTATTTCCAACAGAGACACGAAGGTAGCCAAGCTGGTCTTGATTATCTCGACGGTCTTCATCCTTTGCTACGCTCCCGGAACTGGGCTTTACATCTGGGTCATCTTTAACCCAGAAATAAAAATAGACAAATCGCAGAAAAACGTTTCTTTTGCCATCTCCTCGCTTCTGGTTCATCTAGAGAGCATCAACGCCAGCGCAAAATTTTTCATTTACATGAAGATGAGTTCAAAGTTCAAATACACCTTCCTACAAATATTTACTTCAAACTGTGTAAAATAGAATGTCAAAGACAAGGTGATCTGTTTCAGTTAAGTATTTTTGTTTCGTAATCAATCTCTCTCGATTTATTTGTTATCTGATCCTGTAAGTTTCGTGATAGAAATTATTAAAATGTGCGTATATAAGTTCTCAGGTAAAGTAAAAGGCAAATGATATCCTTGCCATGCCATAGAGACATCTCATGGATATGGTATTAGTGCCTATAATTTCTTTCATCTTCCAGCACACTAGAAGGTGATGTGGTCAGCATCGTCCTTTGTCGTCTGTATATCCCTAGCTACAGAAAAAGTCCGTTATCCATATCTACAGTACAGAAACGTTAATGCCTCCTTCTGGATTCGAACTACCTACCCTAACGTGATATACTAGTGTATTAACCACCTCGCTAGTCGTCATTTTCTGGAGTTACTACTGGCCTTTCTCCGCCCAGTCCGATGTCTTTGCTGTATTTTATTCACTAAAGAAATGGCCCCATAGCACATCAAGTTGGCACTCATATGACGTCCCGTAGAAACGAAACAATACTCTATAATTAATGATGAAAATATGATGAGATTTTTCATTTATTTTCTGCTTTTAGACATTTCCTGAAGACAGTAGTCTCGCAAGAAGGACATTTTCGATGTACTAAAGCGCTAAATTATAGAGATAATGATTCATCAATTTAAAGCGGTTAATCATAGATTTCTTATTAACAGCGGAGTTAACGCTCAATTTGTAACTTTTTAGTTAACTATATAATTTAGCATCAATCCATCAAGTAACGTGCCGTGTGGTGTAGACGATCATTTCTCTCCAGAATTCCCTGTCTTTTGAGGTGGCTGTAAGCTCCGCCGGTGACTTTCTTCACAGCAACACTGACAGACCATCCAGTAACTTCTCTCTGTCCCTCTCTCTCTCTCTCTCTCTGTCTCTGTCTCTCTCTGTGTGGGAAGAATGAAAGATGGAGTGATCAAGGGCAGAATGTAAGACGGGCCTGCGTGCCCAATTCTTTACCCTTTAAAAATAAAGATTATTCATTCATTCATTCATTCATTCTCTCTCTCTCTCTCTGTCTTCCCTTGTCTCTTCTTCTCTCAATTTTTCCAGTTGCCACAGTGTGTTCCAGTTTTCCTCTTCTCAGAAAATGTCCTACAAATCTCGCTTGTCTGCCTCTGATCTTTGCTGCAATTTGCCTTTCAACTCCAGCCTCTCTTAAGACTTCTTCGTTGGTTTTCTTAGCTGTCCATGGTACCTTCAACATCCTTCTTATGAACCACATTTCTATGGCCCCCATTTCTCCCTGTACTCTCTTATTCATGGGCCATGCATAGTATGTAGCATAGTACAGCTATAAAAACCAATCCATGCAGCAAGTAACTTGTAAATCTAGTGAGGTCTATGGAATAAGAGAAAGATATAACTCTTTGTCACTGACATTTTCCAATGGATTAGGATGTGGAGTTTTAATATAAGAGATCATTTTGGTAAACATTTTTTTCGTGCAGTTGAAAAATTCACAGCTCTTTTGCAGTGATTACGAAAAAGTAATATCTTCTTTGTTTGTCATTAGAGTGCATTTTAATTATGATACATCTTCTTTGTTTGTCATTACAGTGCATTTAAATTCTGATACATCTTCTTTGTTTGTCATTACAGTGCATTTAAATTCTGATACATAAGTAGAACAGATGACAATTTTCTTGTCCGTCATCTGAATCAGTGGATTAAAAGTTTATTATTCTGTCCCCCATGTAGTTTTATCTTCTTGTTTTATTACTATGTCATTATATTACTTATTATTCCTGTATTAGTTCATGTTCTCGATCAGATTTAGTGCATCCTAATTAAGCACTGACTGTCACGTGACATTCATTTGTGGTTTAACAAACCACGTGATATTATATTCTAATTTACTTTCTTTTCAATAGATTATTAAATAATTTTTAACTGGAAAGTCGACAGTCTCTCATATTAAACCACACCCATTTTTCAACTCGGCTTCTTTAGGAATAAAGTCGTACTAGACTATGACACATAACCCTTTACCTGCAGCTTTTTTTTTTGTGTGAATTTCCATATTTCTTATCTCTACAGAGGGAGGTCACGGAACATCACATGTGTATCAACCATAAGTTGATGATCATCGCATAATTTTGCTAGTAGTCTACATACTATTTCTCTAATAATATTGCTTTTCAACAGAGAAATCCTTAGCGAAGAGGCTCAAACCTTGTTAAATGATTTATTCTAGTTATGCTTCCTTACGTTTCACTTCTTGTTAAAATTTTCTCCTTTTTGTCGTACTTATAATGTATTCTTGTATAATGTAAAGGAAAACCACCAGACAACATTGACAGAGAAACTCACGACGACTTCAAGCCATTTAATAACAACCACCAAAGGCATAATACAGCTTAACCATGCCTTGTTTCCATCTTAAAGTCATTTAACTTAAATTACACACATTCTGTTACAAGGACATTATGAAGTAACAACGACAACGGGCCGTTTCATGCGGTACATTGAAGTTTTAATCACGAGTAAATATCCTGCACAAGCCAATGTAACCACCGGCTGGTTAATGTAGTGTAGGGTGTTTAATAAGATCTCTATTACTTTTATATTACTTATATACTGCACCTGTCCACCGTCTGCTAATCCTAACAACCACACAGGTAACATTTTACATGCAGTTACAGAGCTGTTAATGCAAGATCATCCAATCTTCTATTAAAAGAAAAGAAAAAAAAGTTACCATTTTGTTCCACCTTCCGAAACCATCACCGGTTTCTGTGTCCCACCAAAGGCAGGAAAGCTTGACATCCGTTTACATTTCGTATTCTGCCACGTTTCACTATTTTTGTCATCTCCCTTCACTTTGTCATTCAGAACTCTACATATATTTTTTTAAAAAACCATTTCGATAAAACTTGCTAGCAAATGTAGCTTGTAGATGGCACGAGAGTCAAAGGTTAAGAGAGTTAACTCTGACAGAAAGATCTAACATATGAGGCAAATGATGACAAAGTTCTTTCCTACACAGTTTCTGGCCTTCCATGCAACTGTGCTAGATTCCCAGATATATGAACATCGCTATTCCTTTTCTTCTTCTTCTTCTTCGTACTCATTTAGCAATAATGCTTGATTTTTGCGATGCGCCTTCTGGCTGGGTACCTCCGACTTCAGCACCTTTCCTTGCTAGGGCAGACTGCGGTCTTGCTCGGACTGCCATGAAGACAGTGGTGTAGGCTGGCCTGGCTAAAACTTTGTTTTCCAGCTTTTGGTGGCTGCACTTAAGACCCTTTTCCACTTCAGGATCAACGACTTTGAGGCAGTTCTGCAGAGACACTCCGACCTTGGGATGAGGAATCCGATGAGTGCTTCAATCGATATCCACTCCCTGCTAACTATAGTTCGCTGGCTCTGTTTTGTTTACCTAATTCTGGTAGCCATTGTTGTAGAGACCCATAGGCTTGTCGTGTCCTGGATTCAATGTTTTCACTTCAGACTTTACTCATCCCTGCCCGCGATCTCCATTCCCTCATCCGTCCACCAACCTGACATTCAATTTTATAAAACTAACGATTACAATTAGTGTTGATTACTACAGGTTTCTGGGCTACAGATGTAGGTAAGAGTTTTTAAACAATCAGATCTATGTTCCCTGTCTCACAAAGACTATGTTAATGTAAGTGTGTTCTTAACACAGCTGTTCCCAGGGGTGCTGTTCCTTTTGAATCAGACTGGAATAACTGAGAGAGTTCCAGGGATTATAATAACTTTTCCCTTACCATAACTGAGAGAGTTTCGGGGATTATAATAACTTTTCCCTTACCATAACTGAGAGAGTTTCAGGGATTATAATAACTTTTCCCTTACCATAACTGAGAGAGTTTCGGGGATTATAATAACTTTTCCCTTACCATAACTGAGAGAGTTTCGGGGATTATAATAACTTTTCCCTTACCATAACTGAGAGAGTTTCAGGGATTATAATAACTTTTCCCTTACCATAACTGAGAGAGTTTCAGGGATTATAATAACTTTTCCCTTACCATAACTGAGAGAGTTTCAGGGATTATAATAACTTTTCCCTTACCATAACTGAGAGAGTTTCGGGGATTATAATAACTTTCCCCTTACGAACTTCCATAAGGAGTGCAGGTTCATCTTCTATGATGAAACTAGCCAAGCTTATATCATTCTGAATGGAATGTCATAAGTAATTCTGAATAGAATGTCATAAGTCATTCTGAAAGGAATGTCATAAGTCATTCTGAATAGAATGTCATAAGTCATTCTGAATATAATGTCATATGTCATTCTGAATGGAATGTCATAAGTCATTCTGAAAAGAATGTCATAAGTCATTCTGAATAGAATGTCATATGTCATTCTGAATAGAATGTCATATGTCATTCTGAAATATAATGTCATAAGTCGTTCTGAATGAAATGTCGTAAGTCATTCTGAATGAAATGTCATAAGTCATTCTGAATAGAATTTCATAAGTCATTCTGAATAGAATGTCATATGTCATTCTGAATAGAATTTCATAAGTCTTCTTCTTCTTAGTTCGCATATGTCATAAGTCATTCTGAATATAATGTCATAAGTCATTCTGAATAGTGGATACTGCAATGCGAGAAGAACAAGCAGAATTTCAAATAAGAAGAAGCTGTCTCGACCAGATCTTTATTCTAAGAATAATACTTGAAGAACATATTGAAAAGCAAAAAAACCATTAATCCTAAATTTCACAGACTTTAAAAAAGCATACACAGAGATTCATTATAAAGAGCTTTATATGGAATACCATCTAAAATTGTCAACATCGTTAAGGATCTCTATAATGGATATTTTTGTGCAATCAACACATAAGAAGGAATGAGTGAATGATTCCAGATTTGAAACAGGAGTGAAACAAAGATGTATATTATCCCCCTTGCTTTTTGGAGTTGATATAAACTTCATAATGAAAAAATACTGCACAGGTAACGAATTCAATGCAAGAAAAAAAACCAGATGCCCTTTCTTCACTGGTTAGTAAGATAGAACTTGAAATTAACAAGGATAAAACAGAAAAATGGCACTTCCCATTAATCAAGAAGGAAAAATATATGTAGAAGGGACAGCTGTTGAAGAGGTAAATCAATTTGCATACCTTGGCAGCTACATAGACCAGGATGGTGACACCAGGAAAGAAGCTAAAATTAGAATTGCAAAAAGCAGCATTGAAGTTCAAGAATCTTGAGAACATATGGCATTCAAAAGTTATAAGCACAAAGGACAACCTAAGATTATTCAACTCAAATATAATATCCACCCTCATTTATGCATGCGAAAGCTGGTAAACAATTAAAGAAATATACAACAAATTAGACTTTTTCGAAAAGAAATGCCTAAGGAAAATATTCGGTATAAAGTGGAACGAATTCAAGAAGAACACAGAGATAAGACAGATGAGCAAATAACAACCTGTCTCGTCGTGATCAGAAAAAAGAAGATGGACATATGTCGATCATGTGCTGAGAAGAAACAACCAGAGAATCTCACAACAAGCTATCAAGTGGAACACAACAGGCCGAAGAAAAAGAGATCGACCACGTGAAACTAGTTAAAAGAGGTAAAATTAACCGGCATAAAATCTCTTGATGAGGTTGAAAAGTTCGCCGAAAACAGGAAAACTTGGCGAACTACCTTTCAAGCCCTATGTGACGTTTAACGGCACGGGAAGGATGTAAGATGTCATGGTTAAATTCATATATGAGTTGTTTCTTTTTTTTTTTAATATCGGCGGGTTTAAGCCATAAAAACTCAGATTTCAAGATTACAAGTCAAAAATAAAACAGACATGGAGAATAGATTTTTTTTAAAATCGATGACAGTTGAAGAAACGACAGAGAGAAATGGCTGAGATTTTAACGTTGAAATGCAGAAGGAAATGTTTTTGTCACATTAATGTTCTCCCAACTTTTCTTTAGTAGGGTTTCCAGACTTAGTTATCACCCTGGTCTTAGCCAACGTTCGTGTCTCATGTATTCTTTTCCAATTTTTGTTTAGTCAGTGTACCACGCCTGTCAATGTACCAAGCTAGTTATGTACCAAGCTAGTCAGTGTACCACGCCTGTCAATGTACCAAGCTAGTCAGTGTACCACGCCTGTCAGTGTACCAAGCTAGTCAGTGTACCACGCCTGTCAATGTACCAAGCTGGTCAGTGTACCACGCCTGTCAATGTACCAAGCTGGTCAGTGAACCACACCTGTCAATGTACCAAGCTAGTCAGTGTACCACGCCTGTCAATGTACCAAGCTAGTCAGTGTACCAAGCTAGTCAGTGTACCACGCCTGTCAATGTACCAAGCTAGTCAGTGTACCAAGCTAGTCAGTGTACCACGCCTGTCAATGTACCAAGCTAGTCAGTGTACCACGCCTGTCAATGTACCAAGCTAGTCAGTGTACCAAGCTAGTCAGTGTACCACGCCTGTCAATGTACCAAGCTAGTCAGTGTACCACGCCTGTCAATGTACCAAGCTAGTCAGTGTACCACGCCTGTCAATGTACCAAGCTAGTCAGTGTACCACGCCTGTCAGTGTACCAAGCTAGTCAGTGTACCACGCCTGTCAATGTACCAAGCTGGTCAGTGTACCACGCCTGTCAATGTACCAAGCTGGTCAGTGAACCACGCCTGTCAATGTACCAAGCTAGTCAGCGTACCACGCCTGTCAATGTACCAAGCTAGTCAGTGTACCAAGCTAGTCAGTGTACCACGCCTGTCAATGTACCAAGCTAGTCAGTGTACCAAGCTAGTCAGTGTACCACGCCTGTCAATGTACCAAGCTAGTCAGTGTACCACGCCTGTCAATGTACCAAGCTAGTCAGTGTACCAAGCTAGTCAGTGTACCACGCCTGTCAATGTACCAAGCTAGTCAGTGTACCACGCCTGTCAATGTACCAAGCTAGTCAGTGTACCACGCCTGTCAATGTACCAAGCTAGTCAGTGTACCACGCCTGTCAATGTACCAAGCTAGTCAGTGTACCACGCCTGTCAATGTACCAAGCTGGTCAGTGCACCACGCCTGTCAATGTACCAAGCTGGTCAGTGAACCACGCCTGTCAATGTACCAAGCTAGTCAGTGTACCACGCCTGTCAATGTACCAAGCTAGTCAGTGTACCAAGCTAGTCAGTGTACCACGCCTGTCAATGTACCTTGCTAGGTATGTACCAAGCTAGTCAGTGTACCACGCCTGTCAATGTACCTTGCTAGGTATGTACCAAGCTAGTCAGTGTACCACGCCTGTCAATGTACCTTGCTAGTTATGTACCAAGCTAGTCAGTGTACCAAACTAGTTAATATACCTTGCTAGTTATGTACCAAGCTAGTCAATGTGCCTTGCTAGTTATGTACCAAGCTAGTCAGTGTAAAACGCCTGTCAATGTGCCAAACTAGTTATGTACCAAGCTAGTCAATGTGCCTTGCTAGTTATGTACCAAGCTAGTCAGTGTACCGCGCCTGTCAATGTGCATTGCTAGTTATGTACCAAGCTAGTCAATGTGCCTTGCTAGTTATGTACCAAGCTAGTCAGTGTACTAAGCTAGTTAATATACCTTGCTAGTTATGTACCAAGCTAGTCAGTGTACTAAGCTAGTTAATATACCTTGCTAGTTATGTACCAAGCTAGTCAGTGTACTAAGCTAGTTAATATACCTTGCTAGTTATGTACCAAGCTAGTCAGTGTACTAAGCTAGTTAATATACCTTGCTAGTTATGTACCAAGCTAGTCAATGTGCCTTGCTAGTTATGTACCAAGCTAGTCAGTGTACCAAGCTAGTTAATATACCTTGCTAGTTATGTACCAAGCTACTCACTGCACCTGGGTAGTGAATCAACCAAACTATTCAATGTACCAGGCAAGTCAGTGCATCAAGCTGCTCAATGTATCAGGATAGTAAATATACTAAGCTACTCAGTGTACTAGGCTAGTCAATGTAACGGACTCAGTCATTCATTTCCAGTTTTTCTTTAGAAGAGATTCTAATCTCAGCCATTTCTTTGTTCATTTTAAAAAAATTTAGTCCATGTTTGTTATGTTATACGTCTCCTCGCAGATTTTATTGGTCACTCTGTTAATTCTGCTAAAAGAACTCCGGAGGTCAGTGTAACTTGTTTACAGGTTCTCTTCAACCTAAACATCCCTGTAGGTTCAACATCTTCTTGTTTCATTGTTGGGGGGGGGGGAGAAGCATGTTTAGATTGATGTCACACATCTCCTGTCTCTTAAGTCATATAGTTTTTGACTGATCACAGCCTTAGGCAATCTCTGTAAGCTAAAACGATAAAACAATTACTAGAACTTATATTATTTCTATTAATAAAACACGCACGAACACAATTCTATGAACGAAGATCTGGAGCAGTTATTTTCTTTCTCTTGTCTGCTTTAACATTTAAATAAAGCAACCTCGTGTTCATTTTTTTTTAAATGTAGAACATCAATAAAGGCCTGGCTCATAGCAAACATCAGGAGAGATCAAACTTCAGTGACGGGCAACATTTACACAAAATTACATCGTCCTTGATAACCCCCAGATATTTATCTCATCGCAGAGCAAAACAAAGAAATTTTCCTAATTATCCCAATTTTCACCAGACCCCAGATTTGCCTGGACTATATTTTTTTCTAGCACCTGTAAAACTACATAGTTCACACTCTGCTCTCTAATTTTCCCTCTCAATTCTCAACCCACACCCCAATTAAAAAGATATGACATTACTCCCTCAACGCCGAGCAAATTGAACGTTTCTTCATGTCTATTTATCTCTTAAAACTGCTTCTGAAATGTAATTTTCTACCACAAGATAATTATTAGATACTATGATTTATTTGTAGATTCCATATCTATAACTGCTGCAAACTGAGATAATTGTTTTAATTTAAATAATTACACTTTAAAAAAAACCACGAATGTCAGAGACGGTTCCTTATGTTTGTGCCCTACGGGGGGGGGGGGGGGGGGGGGGGCAAGAAAACATATCTTCCGGAGCCAACTGAATTCTGGAAAGAGGAGTATGGGAACATCTGGAACAGAACATTTCAGAAAACCGAGAGACATAATGTAGCAGTAACAATTTAGAGCCCACAGAGATTGTATGTTGCTGACAGCATCAGATGTTTTGGTTTGAACAGATAGAGTAAGCTTCTATATTTACAATTTATCAAAACGTTTGCCACAGGCAGAATTTGCTATGTTCCAGACTTCTGTAACCTTCATTCTGCAGTGACCCTTACATTCTCTCAAATGTTTAAACTATTTCAATAAAGGAGAGATTAAGTGCGTTCCTGATTTAGCGAAGCTTAATGATCGCAGGAAGGATTAAGACGTATTTGTTAAATATCTAAGCCTTGTTTTCTTGAGATATTTGTGTGCAGCGATAAAATTTGTAATCAGTACCACTAATGAACAACGTACACAGTCCTTTTGTTAAATAATTATTACAGTAATCTCTTACATATAAGTATTGTCTCATGGACTTGTTGCAAGATTAAAATACTCGTGTGATTAACTAAACTCTATCTCTACCGTTTATGAGGACTCATTCCGCCTGTACAAATGAGCTTTGTGTTTCTGTAGCTACGTTATGTATTAGAGGCATAATCTGAGTTCACTCAAATGAAGTAAGATCCCATGTTTACAAGTGTACGTATGTGTACACGTTCGTTCCTAATAGATGTACCGCATAATCTAGTGGTGGATAAGTGTATGTGTGATTCTCCATGCTGCAAGTAGTGGCAGTTCAACATACAACAAAACCCAGTTCAACATACAACAAAACCCAAACAAACAAATGCGTCGTATTAACTTTGGCCGCTTCTCAGGAACGACCTCTAAAAATGAAAAACAGGCAGAAGCGTTAAGTTCAATACATCTGTCCTCCTTCCAGATGTCACGTCAAAAAACCCCTCTCGTGACAAATTTAAATAACACCTCAGTCACAAGACCAACTGTCCAAAGTTCACATCGTTACATGAACTATAGTAAGGACACCACACACCTATTAACCCTTATACTGCTAAACGTGCTCTGCTGCCTATATTCTCTTTCCTAAACATCAAACTAACATAGCCTGGAGCTGTGAGTACATACAGTCCTATACACAGTTCTTTTTGGGCTGAAAAGATTATACAAGTATGCTGTAGGATTTTTCTGTTGCAGCTGGGCGATATATTTTCATATTTTGTATTATTTTTGTTTGAAAAACACTCCTCATTACATCTGTTTTTACACTGTAATTTAATACCAGGGCCTCGTTCATTTGGTTCTACAGAAAGAAGAAAAGTTTATGCTCTGACATGCAAATTAATTTAATTAACCTTAGAGAAAACTGCATCTGACAAGTATACAGCAAATGTCATACAATTGAACAAACTGTTGTAATCTAAATTTCAAACGAAAATGTTTCGAAAACTCATGATACAGCAGAATACTCATACTCTGGATATAACAGAAATAGGATGTAAGTCTATGATATATCAGAAATAGAATGTAAGTCTATGCTGTGACATGAACAGAAACATACAGTACATGACCTTTAGAATCTCACTAATAACATGTTTTTCTTGTTATTTTGCAGCTTTCCGCTAAGAATTCATCGCCAGTACGCCAGTATTGTTCTACAGAACAACTGTTGGTAGTTGAAGCACAAAGCAGTGACTATAGAACATGTCAGAAACTACCTTAATAACAACAACAACAAAAATTCAAGAGATTATCATGAAGATGTTATGGCTTACAGAGATCATGAACGTGTCAGTGAGTTCCATTTATAACGTGACAGATATGACTGTAATATCAATACTTCTTTCACCGTTTTCATGTCAGTGGATCTTTAATCAGCTCAGCAGAAAAAGATAGTTAACTTTACAAATGAACTATGTATGATCTATACGTTGTTCCAGGTTCATATTCAAGCTTAAGCTGCGTATGTTAACATTATGTGAATGGAGATTTCTGTTTGGTGCTTTGTCAAAAACGGTTTGGCTGATTTCTGGTGTTGGATTGTGAAAAATGGTTGAGCTGATTTCTGGTTGCTGCGTTGTAAAAAAAAATATGATTCGGCTAATTTCTGGTTACATATATTTATAACCACATTTTCTACAGCTTCATTTTAGCCGTTTTATAGCTTCATTTCTGGCTCTCCCACTTCGAAATATACCACTTCGTCTCTAGTTTGTCCTCACTTTTTCTCGTTTTCTGAATGTCAGAGCATAGAATGATCTAAGACACAGACATTGTCTTAAAGTTTAGTAACATATTTATTTTCTGGTAAAAAGAAGCGTCAGCGGAGAGAAAATGTTGCTGGAGAAAAATTCCACTGTTAGTATTCAGAATATGTCTATGTTAAATGTAGGAAACATAATAACGGATGAGATGTACTTCTATTTTCACATGATGAACTGGGGTCCCGGACAAATTATTACTATCATTGGTATCATCGTAAACGTTCTAAACATCATTGTCTTTGTTAAACAAGGTTTCAGAGATTCCGTGAACATAAGTCTTCTAGGACTCACCACATCCGATCTGGGTTCTTTGGTGTTCATTTTCTTTTTAAATTTTTTTTCAATTCCAACTTTGTCAAAACTTGGACTTCCTGTGTATCCTGATCAGTTGAGATATTTTGTGTACTGGCCACACGTTATACTAACCAGAGTGACTACAGGAATAACGACCTGGATCACATTTGAACGATGTTTGTGCATTGTTGCTCCTCTTAAGATTAAGTCCATCGTGACTCCACAAAGAACTGTCATGTTTATATTTACTCTCTACGTATTCATGACGGCTGCTGTGGCCCCGATGTTCTATACCACAAGACTTACCTGGGTATTTGATTCCTCCAACAACAGAACAATGCTCGGGATTGTAAAAATTGCAGATAGAAAAATCATTGAAGACCCAGTCTACTTAATGAACAATATCTTACCAACAATTTTCTTTATACTCATTGTGGGGTGCACACTTGTCCTTGTCAAGTCTCTAAGAAGTCAGGCAAATTGGAGAAAACGCTCTGCATCACTGACAAAGAGTGAAAACACATCAAACCGAGACAGAAACATTGCTAAAATGATCCTGTTTATCTCTGTCGTGTTCATATTTTGTTATACTCCTGGGGTTGTGATTGTACTTTGGGTTGTACTGGACCCAGAGATGAAAATGGACGGATCGCGTTACAAGTTAGCTCTCATGTTTGTCTCGCTTCTGCTTCAACTGGAGAGCATCAACGCTGGTGCTAATTTCTTCATCTACATGAAGATGAGTTCAAAGTTCAAGGTTACATTTCAGCAACTCTTTTGTTTATATCGAGATAAGAATTTGAAAGAGACTTGATAAACAGACAGGAAAGGAAATACAAGGAATGTAAATTATAGATTTCAAAATAACGTATGTATTCAATATTGCTTATAATCTGGCGACTTCATCCTTTCGTTGTGATTAGATGTACATTATCATATGTTAATGACACCATATGGATGCCATGGAACTAATGTGACAGTGGAAGAAAACTAAGACATTAGATCAAAGTTGAAATGCCACATAACCGTTATATTTGTTGGGGACCTTGTGGCCACGACGTTTTGATATGAAGTCCATGCCAGACTTCAGCCGACACGACGGAACACGCACAGCCGACACGACGGAACACGCACAGCACGGCCGACATCGAGTCCAGTAGCCGAAAGATCACTAAACATAATCAGACCACTAAACATAAACAGATCACTAAACATAAACAGATCACTAAACATAAACAGACCACAAAACATAAACAGACCACGAAACATAAACAGACCACAAAACATAAACAGACCACTAAACATAAACAGACCACAAAACATAAACAGACCACTAAACATAAGCAGACATAAAGAAGTGGTTTAGTCCATGCTGCCCACAATCACTCTGTGACTGGCTCCATCAACAGAGGCACACCTCAGCGGGTGTTGGAACGGTAGGAGGAGCACATGTTTGAGTGCCCGGTGTCCTGGAATGTCAGTCTCTGATTACAGTTACAAATGTCACATAACCCACCCTGTCACTTTAGCTTGCGTTATGATCCTTTTGTTAAACATCTGAAGCACTATGATCGTTGAACCTAAACTGCAGATCGTGTCTTCAGGCAGTCGAGAATTATCCTTTTACCGTTTTGTTAAGATTTCATTGGTGTATGTGAAACACCCATTTTCTGTATACTTTCGTACCGATATGTGTTATTTCTTTGAAATGCTTAACAATGTCTTCGTAGTGGAGGTTTTTTTAGTGGTATTTTAGAGTAAAAAATGGAACAAAGAAAGCAGCAGATCTTCAATAACGCACTCAAACGTGAATAGAGTGGAAGTCGCAATAGAAAGGCAAGGAGCTGAATCTGGCACCTCGTTGTAATATTTTGTTCTTCATAACTAATGAGGCTGTTGGTGCAGGATGTACATACAAGAAGCTCTTGTATCAAGGCTCTGTGACAAGCTGTATGTTGGGGGAAAGGGGGGGGGGTGGGATACAGCCGGTGAATTCTGGTTTCGAGGGTTATCTTGCCATAGAGGTTTGCCTTGAAAGCCCTGGGAGAGAGGTAGAAGATGAAAACATGAGCGGAGAAGTTATACCGACTTAAATTATTTCTCCCGGCTAGCGTAGTAGCTAGAGCATTCGTCTAACAACTGAATGGTCGAAGATTCGAATCCCCAGCTGAAAAAAAGGAAGGGGGCTTTTTCCGACCAATACGGCTCCGAGGTGGACCCAGCCTTGTAGAATGGGTACCAGAGAAATTGTGGGAAGAAAAGACAGCCAGGAAAGGAACTGGCCCACCCTACCTCATACGCTGATGGCCCAGCATAATGAGGTCTCTAACTCTTCATCCCCTACTACAGCATTTGCTATGGGACTATCTTTATTTAACAAGAATAAAATTATTGACTACAGACTTCCTTGTGTGCATTTTCCTTCATCTACTACGAAGCCGTTGGTACAGTTTTATTTTCGTTGCTGGACACAATTTATTCCCCGTTTCCATGACATGAGGCATACTGGGGAATACGGTGTTAGGCCGGTATTTTCCATGACCTTCGGCACATGAAACTATGACGTGGTCGGTATCACGCCTGGCCGCTTTACCTTCCCAGACTTCTATGGTACCCATTTTTAGAGGCTGGGTGAACTCTGTGGTGTGTGCCAGAAAAAATCCCACTGCTGGGACTGAACCCGGTACCACCAGATTAGTAAACCGAGCGCCTAACCTCTCCGCTAACCAGGCCGCCGGGCACAATTTGTAACAAGTGAAATTTGTTTTCTTTTCTTTAGATTATATCCTCAGACATCAGTATGGATATTTTCAATACAAGCAAACGTCCTTTTATCTTCAGTGTCTCCAAAGAGCTTGCCATAGGCTCCAGTGACGGAGAGTCTGCCCGTTCATCGCTCCAGAGAGCTTCCCTCGTTGTAAGAAGAGCCTGTAGTGAAAGAAAACAGAAAACTAATCAGTAGGGTAGTATGGATACACTTTTGCATTACCTTACAGAATTCATATCTCATTTCCTTCTTGCCGTAGAAAGACAATTGTACAGATCATATGAGAAGTCAACAGTATTGATTATGAGTACTACATAGTAGCAGAGAAAAGGAGAAGACAGACATGAAAGAAAAGCAGAAAAACAGAGAAAACAAACAGGAGACGTAGAGAAAATGAAAAAAAGACACAGTGAAAGAAAATCGTAGAAAAGAAAGTAAAAGAGTGGAAAAGAAAGTAAAGAAAAAGAGAAGACAGACAATGAAAGAAAATCAAAGAAACGGAGAGAACAATGAAAGAAAATCAAAGAAACGGAGAGAACAATGAAAGAAAATCAGAGAAAACAAGCAGCGAAAGAAAAGACAAGAAATGGAGATAACAGATAATGAAAGAGAAGCATAGAAAAGGATCAAAACAATGACAGAATAAAAACGTTGTCAGAAAAAAAGAGAATAAGAGAAAACAGACTAGAGAATAATAGAAAACAGACATGAAAGAAACGCAGAGAAAAGAAGAAAATAAATAATCAATGAAAAGCAGAGAAGGTGAAAAAAAAAACAGTGAAAAAGACGCAGAAAAAAAGAAGAAAATAGAAAGTGAAAGAAAGCTAGACAAGAGAAGAAAACAGAAGTAAAAGAAAAGCAGACAAAACAAGAGAAAGTAAAATGAAGGAGGGTGGATTTAAAATAGAAATGAGCAGGTATCAGTTTCTACAGATGGATGACTGGGGTGCCTCTGGCCAGATTCGAATCACCAACTTTTGAAATTAAATACAAGTATACTATTCACTTCGCCACTTAAGTAAGCGTGTCCTTCTTCTTATTCAGCTTCTTCTTCTGCGTTCGAGGTTGTTGGTCACTTCAGATCCTGATCTCTGTCGACATGGCAAAACCCGCAGTCTTCTACCGATTCTGATAGGAACCACAAAGTTTTTGCCCCAAGCTTGTGTCCTCTGGCCATGTCTCACGCCTCAGGTCTGCATGGTTTGGGCACTCTTGTAGGATATGTTCTGGAGTCTGGACTCCACTGCCATATGGACACTCGTCTGTGTGAGACATTTTGAGTCGATGCAGGTGGCTCAGTAGTCTGCAGTGGCCTGTACTTAGGCAAAAGAAAATGGGTTAGAAGACAAACCAAAAAGGCCTTCGCGACGGGAAAGATTTCCTCCAACTACAGGGCAGAAACAACAGCCCTCCTTGAAGCCCTCAGAACACTTAAAACAGAAAACCAGCACCCACCAAACAAAATAGCCTTCTTCACAGACTGCAGGCCACTTCTGGAATCTCTAAAAACAACAAAGAACCCACAGGCAAACATACAGGAAATCACAACAGAACTGAAGCACCTTACACTGTCAACAACCCTGGCCCTACAATGGGTACCATCCCACTGTGGAATAGCTGGCAGTGAAATAGCTGACAGCCTATCCAAAGCTGGCAGCAATCAAGATCAAATCAATTATCCAGTAAACTACCAAGAGGCGAAAACCATACTCCGTAACCAGTGCAGATCTGAATGGAAAAAAGAAACTGAAATGCAACAATGAACCAGATCCAATACACCAACTACAATCCAAATCCAAGACTTTTATTTCTTCCACTTTCTGAAAGAGTTCGAAGTTTAAGTACAGTTAAGTTGCAACAAGACAATCGAGAGCCAGGTAGAGCCGGAGCTCAGATACTATCGGGTTCCCTATCGCAACTGTAACAGGAAGTTATAGTTTCTTGAATTTTGTATATAGTAAGAAAAAAAAGAGGAAAAAACACGGCCACTCAGCAGTTCGGGTTCCAGAGATACAACCTCGGCACTCCTCCCTTCCAGGCGGGTATGGCTGTAGAAAGTGTCAGGAATGTTGTTAGAAATCGAGCAAGGAAGAGCTAATGCACTCATCTGTCTCTCAGATTTTAAAATGACGTCTTGCCAAAATGAAATGCCCAATTACTTCTTGTATATGGGGATTGTGAAAAAAGATCGCAGATCCTTATCGGAGAAACTGTTATGAAAAACCATGGAAACTTTTCTTTCCAGATTAGTCATTTGAATTATGATTCTCATTACTACAGTACGCTCAGTATATTTACTGTAGGTTAGAGTTTCAGAACCATTTTGAAAAAGAAACGAGTCTTCCTTCGTGGTGGAGGTCCTTATGGTATTTTAGAGTAAAACGTGGAAGGTAGAAAGCAGAGGATCTTCAATAACCCACTCACACGTGAATAGAATGCAAGTCACAACAGAAAGACAAACAGTTAATCTCTCACTACATTGTAATGTTCTGTTCTTCGGGAACGATGCGGCTGTTGATGCAGACTGTACATACATACGATCTTGGATCAAATCCCTATGGCAAGCCTTATTTTGGAAAAGCGGGGGTAGGGGAGGGGGGAAGCCCCAGTTGCTTTTGAACGTGAGGGGGGGAGGAGGGGTTCTTGCTTTTATGAAGGATCAGGGAGACAGATAGTGGGTGAAAACATGAGAGGAGGGGTTGGACCGGCCTACAACATTTCTCTCTGAATTCCTGTTCCATGATGAATAAAAGCATCTGCCAAATAAGGAGCGAAATATTATGCTTCTTCCTTCTTCCAGAACGAACTTTCCCGCCCCCCTCTCAAAAAAATATATAAAAAAGATAGACAGGTTACACCCATAGTCCCAACCTGTATCTGCAGCCCCAACTTACATCAGCAGCCCCAACCTGTATCAGCAGTCCCAACCTGTATCAGCAGTCCCAACCTGTATCAGCAGTCCCAACTTATATCAGCAGTTCCAACCTGTATCTGCAGCCCCAACTTATATCAGCAGCCACAACCTGTATCAGCAGTCCCAACCTGTATCAGCAGTCCCAACCTGTATCAGCAGTCCCAACTTATATCAGCAGTCCCAACCTGTATCTGCAGCCCCAACTTATATCAGCAGCCACAACCTGTATCAGCAGTCCCAACCTGTATCAGCAGTCCCAACCTGTATCAGCAGTCCCAACTTATATCAGCAGTCCCAACCTGTATCAGCAGTCCCAGCTTGTATCAGCAGTCCCAACCTGTATCAGCAGTCCCAACCTGTATCAGCAGTCCCAACCTGTATCAGCAGTCCCAACCTGTATCAGCAGTCCCAGCCTGTATCAGCACTCCCAACCTGTATCAGCACTCCCAACCTGTATCAGCAGTCCCAACCTGTATCAGTAGTCCCAACCTGTATCAGCAGTCCCAGCCTGTATCAGCACTCCCAGCCTGTATCAGCAGTCCCAACCTGTATCAGCAGTCCCAACCTGTATCAGCAGTCCCAACCTGTATCAGCAGTCCCAACCTGTATCAGCAGTCCCAACCTGTATCAGCAGTCTCAACCTGTATCAGCACTCCCAGCCTGTATCAGCAGTCTCAACCTGTATCAGCACTCCCAGCCTGTATCAGCAGTCCCAACCTGTATCAGCAGTCCCAACCTGTATCAGCACTCCCAACCTGTATCAGCACTCCCAGCCTGTATCAGCACTCCCAACCTGTATCAGCACTCCCAACCTGTATCAGCAGTCCCACATTATATCAGCAGTCCCAGCCTGTATCAGCAGTCCCAACCTGTATCAGCAGTCCCACATTATATCAGCAGTCCCAGCCTGTATCAGCAGTCCCAACCTGTATCAGCACTCCCAACCTGTATCAGCAGTCTATTATCAAGATTTCATTGTATGCCACATCTCATACACGTCACATGACTTGTTTCTTACAACTTTTATTCCTTCTCTTGTTTTGTTTTGAAAGTTTTCTTTCCCGAGTCGACCATCCCATCATAAACTGCTACAGAAAGAATACGCTATAGAGTTTACACTGATCATTTATAAACCTTTTGGGACGAAGTAAATACATGCCATCCGTTTAAAACAAGATATTGTCTATCTAGTTTTGAGATTAAAACATATAATAGGGAGGGCTGGAATGGGACAGGCAGAAAGTAAATGAGCAAACAATCCAATATTTCAGCGAAAATCTTTTGGAAGGATCACATAGAAAACCAACGTAGTAGACAAAAACACGAAAAACAGATGAAAAATTAAACACTTTGCTTTTTTCTGGAATTCTTCTTTCAAGAAATACTGATACAAAATGGCGATGACTTTTCTGCTGACTTTTGGGTCTTGAATTTCTTTGCTTGTGGAGAACCCGAGTGCTGCCACTGTAAGGACTGTTGTTTGGTCTCAGGGTCATAACGACGTAACAATGCTTCATCAACGGTGACGAGTCGTTTCAAAAAGTCGTATCTATATCACTCAAAATGCTGCAAGATCAACTTGGCGGCTTCCACTTTCGTTTCGCTTTGGCACTTAAACATTTCGACATTCACGTGACCAACAGTTTCTGCATACCCAGATTGTCATGCACCGCGTTCACTGGGTATCTCTAGTGTCTCAGCAAATGTTTTAGACGAAATTCGTCGATCTGCCAAAATCAAGTCATGTTCCTTATATCGACTACTCGTGTTACTTGTGTAGTCAAGATGAGACAATATGAAGACTTTAGATGTAGTATCGCTGACTGATTCACACACAGACATGTCACAGCTTGGACATACAACAGCAACGGCTGTAGGGCAGATAGCCCAAGTTAACACGTCCACAGTGGTACTACATGCAGGAGCCTGAACACATTTAGGATTCCAACAAACGTTTAATAATGCAACCTCATGATGATGGATCTGAACAGGTGCATAATGATGATGATGATGATGACATTCAATATATATAATCGTGACACTAAATACAACAGGAATGTACTGAAAACAAAGAGTCTAGGTCAGTTGTTCCACCACAGGCACTCAAAAACTAGGGACATTCTCGTCTCTCTTTACTTTACGTTATGACGAACAGAAACACTGCTTCTCCTTACAGAGACAACATTCACACAAAATGATAACCCAAAAAGCATTCCACTGCAATTTTTTCATGTGCCTGAGTTGACACTCACGGCTCGTGCAGGAGGTGATAACTGGAAGCTTTACCAGTTTCTCGATTCAGGGAAGAGATCTGCTCTGTAGCTTTTTCAATCAACAAACGACACTGGTAGTGTTGGTGGGTCTTATATTATGCGGGTCAATGCTCAGAGCAATATTTAGACAAAGCCAAAATAAAATGAAAATTATGACGTTTCTAAACCGATCTATAATTTTAAATTCTAAAGTAAATTCATTCTAGTTTCTTTAGACCAAATTTTTTCATCAAAATTTATTCTGTAAAAGCATGGAAATTTCAGGAGTGACAGTGTTAAATCCGAATAATAAGGTAATCAACCCCTCTTTAAACCTGAACAAAAAAGGAAAACCCACAAAAATCTTATCCTCTAACAATGAATCAACGATTTCTGGAGTTGATACTGTTGAGGGCCTTCCAGATCTTGCTGCATCTGCGACCTCGAAATATCCACGGTGAAAGTTAGCACGCCAGTTCTTCACATTCGAATATGATGGGCACATGTTGCTTATGTTTTTTTCAGCACACATTTATTGATTTCCTTTGGAGTTAAGAAAACAGGAACTTCATGACGGCCTTGAGTTTCACTTTTGAGAATTTCTCATCTTTCGCTGACATATTTTCGTCATCTGTGCACGTGAAGTGTTCATACTGTTGGCCTTGACATCAAGTTATGTTTTAATCCAGTCTGTTCTGAGGTTATAACTGACTATTCTGCTGCGCTGTGACTCTTCTGTACAATGTTGTGACAACAAGGTACAACGTTAAGAACACACGAATGTGTTGCTCAAGCGAACACAAAACGAATAAATCAACTCCTTACCCCAGTGACATAACTTGTTTCTCTTCTCCACAACATCTCAAGACCCAAATATCTGCACTCCATTTTTTTCCAGTCACATTCTCTCCAGTCACGAACACGTCCGCACTCAACAACCATCTCAACCAGTTCTGTCCATCAAACTCCACCAGTCCTACTAATCTGCTGACCAGGTGAACTTAATTTGCATAATTTTTGTTTGCTTTCAGAATCACTCGTCAAGATTCACTGACTCTGGAAAACATTATCTTGAACCTTATCCTTTATCTGTAGAATGATATGCGAGAAAGGACGTTAGAACGAGAATTACAACTTATCATTGGCATTTAAGAAAATAGAGAACATGTGGAAATCAAAAGTTCTAAGCACTAGAGCAACGTTTAAGACTGAAATGTAATATCCATCCTTACATGTGCATGTAATAGAATGAAATCAACCAAAGAAACAGAGAGGAAACTGGACGCGCTCAAAGATTAATGTTTAAAAAAATACTATGCATACAGCGGAACAAATTCAAGACTAAAGCAGAGATAAGAGAAACGATCATGCAGCAAACAGTCTCAGCACTGATCAAGGAAAGAAGGTGGAAATATGTGGGCCACGTGATGAGAAGAAACAGTCAGAGAATCGTAAAACGAGCCATCAAATGTAAAACATCAGGAAAAAGAAAAAAAGAGGGCGAACACAAGAGACACTAAAGAGAACTCTGACGAGAGAGGCTAAGATGGCAGCATCATGTCCCTTGATGTGATTGAGAAGCTCACCAATAATCGAGACCTGTAACGAGACACACTGCGAGCCCTATGTGACGTCTGACGGCACGGGAAGGATATAAGATATAAGATATCTTTATCTGGAGAAAAAAAACTAGTGCTGTGATCCTGCAAATTAACATCATACATTATAAATGAACTCTTTCAGCTTCAGCGACAAAACTATGCTCTGGTTTTGGGACGTGAGTCAGACCGATATTTTGACATATCATATAGTTTCAACTCAGTATATACTGACAACATTGCCAGTTTTTTTTTTAATTAAATCTTTTTATTTTGTTTTATTTTTGTCTCTTTATATGAAATAGTACAAGTTTATTTCTCATAAATTTTTCATTTTTTTCAAAAAGGCCGATCTGAATATTTTCGCGAATGCAGGTTTTTTTTAAACGATATTTTTTGTGAAAGTCAACTGTTTGATAGGTATCGATGTCGTGGCGAACGTACGCATTACTTAATAATAGCCTCGTACAAGAGCACCACTTACGTCATTTTATATTAATTCTTCAGGGGAAAATTAATGGTTCTAGGTACTATGAGATTTCAGAGCATGAAGTTGGCACATATGTACCGTTGAAAATTAATACTTTTATATGCGTGCCTGTATATGTGCATATACTTGAGAAGGAGTATGTGTGTCTGTGTGGGTGTGTGGGTTTACCTTTGACGTTTCAACTGATAAACACTGCCATTATCTTCCGTTATCTAAACATAATGTACAGTCAGATGCCAACTGATCTGATTTTCCTTTCAGTCACTGTATGTTAATGAATTTATTATGGCTTAACAGTGAGCATTTGATTTAGAGGCAAATATGAATATCATATTCTATCATTTCTCAATGTTCTAGTGAATCAATAATTTCTTTTGTGTATTTTGTGACGTGAATATGGTAGTAATTAAACAGAGGTAATTGCGTTTAATATTCTTCTACTATTTTTTTGTTCTATCTAATACTTTGAGGACTTCTGTTCTGCGAGAAAATACTGTTGCTATAGATAAGAACAGTGGTGCATCAGGAGGGTGAAGAGTAAACTTTTCAGGAAATTGTTATAAAACTGTTGTAATATTTTCCATTTTATAGAATTCACACTACAAAAAAAAGTTTCACTGTTGAAATGGGTACCCAACTTCAAGAGTTGGGAAAGGAAAGGTGGCCAGGCGTGATACTGACCATATCATCCTCTAGTGTGCTGACAGGTCAAGGAAAATATGGACACTAACACCATATCCCTATGTGCCTCTAAGGAATAACAGGATTACCTTTACTTTTACATTTTACCTTACTGAGGGTAGAACAATGTACTGACGTTAAGAATATTCTGTCATGAACGCATTTATTTTCACTATACTCCTATTCATAGTATTTTAACTGAAGTTCATTGTAATGTATCCCACCGGATCTTGAAAAAAAATCTACTCTTTCATAACTGCTTCAGTTAACAGCTGTTTATTTTCTTCTTTAAATTCTCTAATTTTTCGCAAAAAGAACATAAATTTCAAAAGATTTGGCAGTCTGTCTTGGTGGCTTGTTTTTCTGCTCTCATTGCGTTAGCGTTTGGAGAAATTATTCCTGCAGAAGAGAATAACAACGATCTTGCTGATGATGGTTCCTTGTTCTATGTTTTGAAAAGATACTAAAATCCTCATTTCCATGCCATTAAGGTACGCTGAGGATACGGTGTTAGGCCAGCATTTCCAAGACCTTGGGCATATGAAAGTCTGATGTGGTCACTTTATAATATCACGTCTGGGCGCATTTACCTTCCCAGATATTGTTTTCTTTTTTTGTTTATGACTAATCTAACACAAATTTTCGGATGCTGTGACAGATTACACGTATGTTATATTACTTTGTTATGATACTGTTATATGTTAAACTGCATTCATGACATCTGCAATAAAGCAGTACTAAAAGGTAAAACTTACTTTAAGGCTGAAGACATTTTCTTTTTTGTTTGTAATATCTCAAACAAATTCACGATCTTTCACAACATTCGTACGGACAGCAAGGATTACATGTAAATAGGAAATATGTATTCTGAGCATACATTCACAACAAAATACAAATATAAGCTTTACCACTGTCGCAGAATTACGAGAGATAATAGAAAATATAGCATTCTATTAATTCAGAGATAAACAGACGGACAGAGGTAGGTGACAGACAGGCAGGCAAACCACCTGGTTGACGGAAGGAGAGACAAACAGTCAGATAGATAGATAGATAGATAGATAGATAGATAGATAGACAGATAGATAGATAGATAGATAGATAGATAGATAGATAGATAGATAGATAGATAGATAGATAGATAGATAGATAGATAGATAGATAGATAGATAGATAGATAGATAGATAGATAGATAGATAGACAGATGGGCATTAACAATTGTATAACTGGAGATTTCTTTTCATCATTTCTTCTTGTGACTCTTCGAAGAAAGGAAAAACTTGTCGCCTGTTTACACTCCATATTGCCCCATGTTTCATTATTTTCCTAGTATCAGTTCCTCCTTTCATTTTGTTATTCTAACCCTGTGTATAATTTTTTAAAAACCATTTTGTTAAAACCTGCTAGCAAATGTAGCTCGTAAAACAATGGGCTTATGGGTGGCATGACAGTTACAATTTAAAAGAGTTAACTCTCATAGAAAGATCCATCAAGAGAACATTTTAGGCAAAAGATTACAAAGTTCTTGCCCACACATTTTCTAGCATTTCAGGCAACTATTCTCATTCACTCATTTGCATATCCCTTGCGGAACTTTGCCTCCCTAATAGCACTCCTGTAGGCCTCTCGGTTGTGAGCAAGATGACCTGCCGCTGATGCATCCATTTGTAGATCATCAACGATGTCTTGCAGCCATCTTCGCCTTGGTCTTCCTCTCTTTCTTTTTTCCCATTATGTACCCTCTAAGACAGTCTTCTCTAAATTATCATGGCGTTTAATGTGTCCAAAATATTTAAGTTTTCTTTGTTTAATATTCTTCACTAGCCAGCCTTCTTCAATATTAAGTTCTTATAGTATGGATATATTTGTTCTTTTTTGTGTCCATGATATTTGAAGAACTCTTCTGTAGCATTTACATTCAAAAATATTTATGTGCCTCTCAGCTGTTTTGTTAAGTGTCCAGGTCTCATAGGCATATGTTGCAATGGGAAAGATGCATGCCCTTAAATTCTTATTTTTGTAGTTCTGTCTGCTCCTCTCTACAGATTCTTTAGTTGTTTTACTTTCTGAAGAGCAATAGATGTCCTCCTTTTAATGTCTCTCATTGTATCTCCATTATTAGTTAGTAGTGATCCAAGATATTCAAAACTCTCCACTTCTTCCACTTTTTCCTCATTGATACATACTTCAGCTGCCTTGTTTGTTTTGTCAGTTGTCATCAATTTAGTTTTCTTTGCATTAAAGGGGGGGGGGGGGGTTGCTCTTCGCTGTTTTTACGGACTGACATAATTAGTTTCTCCATTCCTTTTTGTGCAGCTAGATTCCCATTATACGGTCATATCTATTCCTCTTGGACCACGCAAAATAATCGAGAGGTTTTTTTTTTACATCAGTTATTTTCCTTTTACCAAGTTTCATAAGGGAGGCAGGTGTGTCTGTAACCTACAATGAAAGCAGCCAAATTTATATCATGTTCTTAACAAACATAAAACATTATTCACAACTCATAATAATCTGTTGTTTTTTTTAATCGGCCACAAAAACTCAAATTTCAGGATTAAAACGTAAAAAGCAAAACATACAGGGAGGATAGTAAAAAAACCCCGATGATGAAACGTCACAGAGGAATGATTGATATTCTGACTTTGAAATGCAGAAGGGAAGGTCCTTGTCTCGTTCATTTTTTTTTCTAACTTTTCTTTAGTCGGGTTTTCAAACTCAATCTTTACTTTGTTCTGTTCTTTAGTCGTAGTTCTTCTCTCATTTATTCTTATCGCAGGCGATCATTCCTCTCCACAATTCCCTGTCTTTAGACTTGATTATGAGATCCGCCGGTGACATTCTTTCTAGCCGCACTGACAGCCCATCCAGTAACCTCTCTCTCTGTCTCTGTCTCTGTCTGTCTGTCTGTCTCTCTGTCTTCCCTTGTCTCTTCTTCTCTCAATTTTTCCAGTTGCCACAATGTGTTCCAATTTTCCTCTTCTCAGAAAATGTTCTACAAATCTTGCTTGTCTGCCTCTGATATTTGCTGTAATTTGGCTTTTAACTCCAGCCTCTCTTAAGACTTCTTGGTTGGTTTTCTTAGCTGTTCATGGTACATTCAACATCCTTCTTATGAACCACATTTCCATGGCCTCCATTTCTTGCTGTTCTCTCTTATTCATAGACCATGCTTCACACCCATAAAACAGAATTTGCTCGATGTAACATTTAAGTACTCGGAATTTTGTTTCCATTGATATGGATCTGTTGCATAAGATGTTTCTAATTTTCTGGAATGCTGACTTGGTCTGAGCACGTCTGATTTTTATTTCGTTGTGACATTTCCCATCAGCTGTTATAATTTTTCCTAAGCACTTGAATCTATCAACTTGTTTCAGTTCTGTGCCATCGATGGTAATGCTATATTTTGGTGGTATCTTTTCTTTGAGATGATCATCACTTCATTATTCTTTTCATTCAGGCTGAAACTTTACTTTTACTTTCAAGAACCACGATGTCCAGATGAGCCTTACCAGCCATCCTTCTTCAATATTAAGTTCTTGTAGTATGGATATATTTGTTCTTTTTGTGCCCACGATATTTGAAGAAATCTTCTGTAACATTTACATTCAAAGGCACTTATGTGTTTCTCAGCTGTTTTGTTAAGTGTCCAGGTCTCACAGGCATATGTTGCGATGGAAAGATACATGCCATTACTAATCTTATATTTGTAGCTCGGTCTTTTTTCTTCGCAGTTTCTTTAGTTTGTTTTTTTTTCAGAGCGATATATGTTCTTTTAATAATTGGACTAGGTTAAACAATATTCCAAGCTTGCCTATGTTACAGTTAGTCAGCGTGATAGGCTAGTCAGTCTACCAGGCTGGTCAGCGTACCAGTCTAGTCAATGTACCAGACTAGCCAGTGTACCAGACTAGTCAATGTACCAGGCTAGCCAGTGTACCAGACTAGTCAGTGTACCAGGCTAGTCAGTGTACCAGACTAGTCAGTGTACCAGGCTAGTCAGTGTACCAGGCTAGTCAATGTACCAGGCTAGTCAGTGTACCAGACTAGTCAGTGTACCAGGCTAGCCAGTGTACCAGGCTGGCCAGTGTATCAGGCTAGCCAGTGTACCAGTCTAGTCAACGTACCAGGCTAGCCAGTGTACCAGTCTAGTCAATGTACCAGGCTAGTCAGTGTATCAGACTAGCCAGTGTATCAGGCTAGTCAGTGTACCAGGCTAGCTAGAGTACCAGGCTAGTAAGTGTACCAGGCTAGCTAGAGTACCAGGCTAATCAATGTACCAGGCTAGCCAGTGTATCAGGCTAGCCAGTGTATCAGGCTAGTCAGTGTATCAGGCTAGTCAGTGTATCAGGCTAGTCAGTGTACCAGGCTTGTCAGTGCACCGGGCTAGTGAGTGTTAGGCTAGTCAGTGTATCAGGCTAGTCAGTGTACCAGGCTAGTCAGTGTATCAGGCTAGTCAGTGTACCAGGCTAGTCAGTGTACCAGGCTAGTCAGTGTACCAGGCTAGTCAGTGTACCAGGCTAGTCAGTGTATCAGGCTAGTCAGTGTACCAGGCTAGTCAGTGTACCAGGCTAGTCAGTGTATCAGGCTAGTCAGTGTACCAGGCTAGTCAGTGTATCAGGCTAGTCAGTGTACCAGGCTAGTCAGTGTATCAGGCTAGTCAGTGTACCAGGCTAGTCAGTGTACCAGGCTAGTCAGTGTACCAGGCTAGTCAGTGTATCAGGCTAGTCAGTGTACCAGGCTAGTCAGTGTACCAGGCTAGTCAGTGTATCAGGCTAGTGAATGTTAGGCTAGTCAGTGTATCAGGCTAGTCAGTGTACCAGGCTAGTCAGTGTACCAGGCTAGTCAGTGTACCAGGCTACTCAGTGTACCAGGCTCAACCATGCATTCCTAGCTTCTCTTCAGGAAGATATTCCAGTCTCAGCTAATTCTTTCTTTGTTATGTTTTTTTTCTTAAATTTAGTCCATTTAAAAAAATCTTTTAAGTCTCCTCGCAGACATGTTTTCTTTTTTCACTCTATAAATGCTGCTAAAAGAATTCTGGAGGTCAGTGTAACTTGCTTCCATATTTTCTTCAGTCAAAATATTCCTGAAGGTTTAAATCTTCTTATTACGTTGTTGAGATAAACAAAACATGTCTAGACAGAACGGAGTTCAGTTTTAACTGCCAAAGATCTCATAACTGTTACATTTTCCTTCATACAGTTTATGACTGATGACGTCCTTAGAAAAAGAATACAAGAATTTATATTAGCTCAGTTAATAAAACATGCATGAAAATTTTGATGAACGAGAGAACATCTATCACAGCTAGTTTCTTTATTCTTGTCTGCATCGATATTTAAAAAACGCAACTTCCTTTGAAAAATAGTTTGTGAAAAAGAAAAAAAAAGGACAAGCGTGACTTCTCTTAAACATCAAGATTTCAGTTATGGGCACAATTTACACAAAATTACGTCGTGTCTGAAAAAACACCCGGAGACATAGAGCAAAACAAACAAACAAACAAAAATATCCTACATAGCTCAACATTTCACCATTTCACCAGACCCCAGATTTGCCTGTTTTATATTTTTCTAACTTCTCTTAAACACATAGTTCTCACTCGACTCTTGCACAATCAAACTCTAACTCCTCCCTCTTTTCTTTCTCTCAGTTCCCCGCCCCTCCCCCCACCCCCCGAACTCAACAACTAAAAATTGAACTTATTATTCTGATAAGACTTTCAACGCTGATAAGATTAGACGTTTTTATTGGTTTATTTTTTCTCTTCAAGCTCGACCTGCAATAATTTTCTAACAGAAGATAACTGTGTTATTATTTTATACCATCGGGTATCTGTAAACTCACTATCTTGAACTGCAGCAATCTAAGGTAATTGTTCTAAATTAAATAATTACACTTCAACAAAACAACGAATGTCAGAGACGGTGATTACTTCACATTACGTTCCGTATGTTTGTGCCCTACAGTGACAAGAAAATTCATGTCTTCCAGAGCCAACTGAATTTTTGAAAGGAGGAGAAATATGGGAGCATCTGGAAGAATACAGACGACACATTTCAGAAAACGGAGAGAAATAATGCAGCAGTAACAATTTAGAGCCCACAGAGATTGTATGTTGCTGACAGCATCAGATATTTTGGTTTGAACAGATAGAGCAAGCTTCTATATTAACAATTTATCGAAACGTTAGTCACACGCAGAATTTAATTTATTCCAATCTTATGTAACTTTCTTTCTGTAGCTACTTTTCTCCTTACATTCTGTCAAATGTTTAAATAATTTCAGTAAAGGGAATAGTACATGCGTTCCTGATCTAGCGAAGTTAGATGACGGCATGAAGGATTATGAGATATTTTTTAAATATCCAAGCCTTATTTTATGGAGATATTTGTGTGCAGCGATAAAATGTGTAATCAGAATCATTAATGAAAGATAAGTACAGAATATTTGTATTAAATAAGTATAACTGTAATCTATCTCGTGTAAGTAATGACTTATGAACATGTCCAAGATGGAAAAATGAACTAAACTCTATCTCTACCGTTTATGAAGACTCTTAATTTCTCCCATACAGATGAAATTGATGTGTCTGTAGCTATATAACATGTTATATATGAAAGTATTATAGGCATTATCTAATTTGACTTCAGTCTTATTAATACTGAGATGTCAAGTTTCAAATTCCATATGTACAATCTTGCCGCTAATATGCTTACGGCGTGATCTAGTGGTGGATGAGTGTATGTGCGATTCTTCGTGTTGTAAGAAGTAATAGCTCAATATGCAACAACATAACAGACGAATAAATGCTTCATGCTGACTTTGACCGCTTCTCAGTAACGATCTCTACACTGAAGAACAGGCACAAGCCTGAGTCCACCACCAAGATCTCACATGTATACGCTATGTTTAATCACTTTCCCAGCACTCATGCAGACAGACAAAGACTTCCATACATCCATACACCCACCCATTTCTCTAGTTTCCACGCAGCTGTTCTTTCTCCAAAAGTCCAGCCAAAATTCCATTAGCGGTCGGTCTCAATAACAGCTCAGCCACAAGACCAGATGACCAAAGTTCACATCCTCACTTGTGTAAGCATGTCTTGTAGTAAGGTCATGACATACTTAGTAACGCATATACTGCTATACATGCTCTGATGTCTATGTTATCTTTCATAAAAATCAAAATCCTATTTTTTAATAAAAATCGACCGATATGGGCCCAGATATATGGGTACATACAGTTCTTAACATATCTCTGTGACGTTTAAAAGAAGATTATATGAGTGTACTGTAGGCTTGTTATTATTTTTTTTTTTTTGCAGCTGTGCAAAATATTACAAAATTATGTCATTTGTTTAGAAAACTGTTCTCAGCGTACTAGTTTGTTTTCACTTTAAGTTAACACAAAGGGGGGGGGGGGGCACTTTTTTGTTCATTTAGTTCTTTTGAAACGAGATTAGCTTCAGCTCTGATCTGGAAAATAAATTAATTAACCTCAGATAAAGTTACACCAGAAAAGCATACAGAAAATACTAATGTATGAACATCTGTGGAAGAATAATTGTTATTTATTATGTGTAGAATATTTTACTCATTTACTAAGTCATTGAAACTTGTTAATGTTCCCACGTCAAGACAGAGAAATGGGGGCAGTTAGAGGAAGAGTAAAGGTAGATAACTTGGTGACAAATAAAAACAAAAACTATACTGCCAAAAAAAAAAAACAAAAACGCACAGCTTATGTAAGCTTCATTTTTATATGTTATGACAAACATTTTTGTCCCAGGTATCTCAAACCAAACTAAAAATTGTCACCAAGATATCAAGTCCATGATTTAGCGTGAATTTTGCTTTTCTCGTGTATAGTTAGAACGCAGAAGCTGCCCTTGCTAATCACGCATTTTTTTTACCATAACTCGCGTTGCGTTTATGGAAAAGTCCTGATTTTTGTGATTAGCACAACTCACTTCCCACGCAATGAAACCCTATAAAAGGATTGGCTTACACAAACAAATTCGGTTATTTTCAAGCAGACAATTATGGTGCGTCTATCGCAAAATGACGAAACATTGCTATTGGTCACCTGCAAGCACGCGAAAGTCAAAGTCAGGGTGTCAGACATTTAAACTTGCATCAGTATACCATAAGTCGACTTTGACACCGTTTCTAAGCCACTGGCTCAGCTGAAGACCAGCACCGCAGTGGGCGACCCAGGGTGACTATAACAGCTGATGATCGCTTTATTCTGGTTCATCACCTCAGAAACAGGTTTACAACAGCTTCCTCAAGTGCCTAGCCATTGCTTGCAGGACGTCGTGTGTCTGATCAAACTGTCCAGAATAGACTCCATGAAGCTGGACTGGTGGCACGACGACCTCACCGAGGTCCTGTCTTAACGAGACGCCATCGCCAAAATCGACTTGTTTAGGTCATCTAGCATCGGCCCTGGACAACTGACAATCAGTGGAGACGTATCTGGTTTAGTGACGAATCCTCCTTTTTGTTGCACCGCTATGATATGCAGAGAAGGGTTTCCCGTAGGCCAAATGAACGTTTTGCCCAAAATTGCGTTGATGAAGCTCCGCCGCACGATGGTGGAGGTGTAATGGTATGTGGAATGATCAATTTCAACGGAAGGAGTCCATTGGTGCAGACTGAAGGAGGCTTGAATGTGCAACTATACGTCAGTGAAATTCTTCGACCTCCATGTCCTTTCATTTTTAGCTGTGCATAGGTCTGTGGTTCAACAAGACAACGCCAGACCACATTCTACACGGTTCACCACGCAGTTCCTGACTACCAACAACGTTCTCACCCTTCCCTGGCCATCCCTGTCTCCAGACATGAATCCGATCTAGCACCTATGGGATGAGCTGCAAAGACGTGTTTGACGCCGAAAATTTTCTCCAGCCAATCGTCGTGATCTGTGGCAGGCACTCAAGGAAGAGTGGGCAGCCATCCCACAGGCGCACTGATGTGACATCTGATAGCATCTATGCCCAGGAGATGCCAGTCGATGATCGATGCAATCGGAGGTCACACACCGTGCTAACTTGATAACCCCTGGGACTAACAAATTCTCGTCACACAGATGCAAGAAACTGTCAAGTGAGTGTTTAAACCCTTAGGTATTATTGTGTGCAATATGAAAATTTTATTCATTCAATTTAAAAAGCTATAGAATATCAAAGTTATGGCTAAAATTGGGTCATCAGTAGTTATGCGTTTTTTGTTGTTGTTGTTTTTTTTGGACAGTATACTAATTCTTTTCACGTTGCAGAGAAGGCTAAAAGCAAGACTGAACAAATTATTTAGGTAGTTTGTCTTCTTGTCTTTCTAGGTGCCTTCCAGTCTCTCCACGTGCAACAAGACACGTGCATGATTACTGTCAAATGGTGAGGATCACTATCCCGTGCTGGATACGTGAAAATAGATGAAGAGAGGCCGATAAAGCAACCAAAGATTGTGAGAAGTGCAGGAAATGTATTGCTGCCCTATAGTAAGAAGTCACAAAGTGTTGTGTACGATGACTTCGTTGTTGATGAACGTCCAAGGATATCGATGGATAGGTAAATGAACTGATGAATAGGTGTACAAATGAATGAATGGAAGGATTGTACATCGGTACAATTTCATAAAGATCAGCTTTCCTGTCTAGGACACAAACTAATCTGCCGCTAGCACTGAAAATTAAAGACCTTCATACTCTGTCGTTCTATATTTTCCAACGTTTTTGCTATGTGCAAAGACGTCACGTGTCCATCCAGGAATTAAACAGCCAGAAATGAATGGAAGATTACAGAACTAGCGACTGCACTGATGTGACGTCGACATTCTCAAGTAGGGTCTTAATAAGCTGTGAATTAAAATCTTCGGACGTCTCGGGCCCAGAGTGAAGTGCCTGATACAAAGACATCACGACGAGCTTGGAGAGCACAAAAATATACTTGGATCAGTTTTCTTGATATCCCGGACTATGTCGAAGAAGAGTGACTTATCAGATTTCATCTTCTGGTTCTGGCAGCGTTGATCAGATTGTGTAAGACAATAGACTGTTTCCATGAGAATCTTCTTACATTTGTACTTCTTAGTAACATCACCATACGTTTTAGAAAATCTTTCTT